>PVJX010026278.1:0-25993 GCA_004027295.1 Dolichotis patagonum | reverse complement strand
CTCTCATTAGCAGGGATTAGGAGTGCACTCGGCATGTCTGCAGCAGTTTTTAGCCAAGATATTTGCATCTAGGAGTGTTTGGCTGGTGTCTCCCCACCCCCAAAATAAACTGCTGGAGACCTCACTGGGTTTCTCCAGATGGATGAGTGAATGAGTGGACGGTGGTGTCTGCATACCACTGACTGTTACTCAGCCATGGAAAGAAATGAAATACTGACACTCGGTACAGTGCGGCTCACGGGGACCCACCCCCCTGCAGCCCTTGCACACATTCTGCAAAGTGAGAGAAGCCAGACACAGAAGGCCACATAGCGTTATGCTCCACTCATAGGAAATGTCCAGGACAGCACAACCCAGAAAGGTGAGCACAGATCTGTGTCTGGCAGGGGCTGAGGAGAGGAGATGGGCGTGACTGTGTCCTTACCTGGGAGTTTCCATTTAAGACAATGAAAATGTTTTGAAATCTGCTATAATTTGTATCTGGAATGTCCCCCAGAGGCCCACTGAGTTGAAGGGTCAGTCCCCAGCCCGGTGCCACCAGGAGAAGGTAGGAACTAAGAGACAGGCCATGCCCTTGAGGGGGCTGTGGGAGTCCAGCCTCTTCCCCTTCCTGTGTCTGTTTTGTACCCACCGCTGAGATGAACAGGCTTCCCTTGCCACTCACTCTCACTACAGAGTTTGTCACCACAGGCCCAAAGCAACGGGTCCCATTGGTCACCGACCGAAATCTCCAAAACCATGTGCCAACTAAATACTACGCAGAGGTGGCGGTTGCACAGTATTGTGAATGTACTAAATGCCAATAAATTGTACATCCTTTCACTTTGTTGTTGTTGTTGCTGCTTTTCACAGTACTGAGGACTGAACCCAAGGCCTTCACCCTGAGCCACCTCCCCGGCCCTTTTTTATTTATTATCTTGAGACAGAGTCTTGCTAAGTTTTCCAGGCTGGACTCAGACCTGCCATCTTCCTGCCTCAGCCTCCCAGGGTGCTGGGATTACAGGCGTTTTTATTTATTATCTTGAGACAGAGTCTTGCTAAGTTTTCCAGGCTGGACTCAGACCTGCCATCTTCCTGCCTCAGCCTCCCAGGGTGCTGGGATTACAGGCGTGCGCCATCATGCTCAGTTTCACCTCTGTTTTTAAAAATGAAAAAAGACTGCGTGAGGCTCAGCGTTCATTTCCCTCTGTGGCTTGGCCCACACAGTAGGCGATGCCTCTTAAGAAGAAAAAAAGAGGCTGGGGATTTAGCTCAGTGGCATAAGCGCCTGCCTGGCAAGTGCGAGGTCTTGAGTTCAATCCCCAGTACTGCAACAAAAAAAAAAACCAAGAGGACAAAAGAGGCTCAGATGCACAGGAGGCAGTGGAGGGGGAAGGGGAAGGAGAAGGGGCAGCGCTTCTTACGCACAGTAGACCAGGAGCTCGGTGATCACCTTGCGCTGCCTCCCGCTCAGCGTGCTGGTGGCCAGACAGGTGTAGTTCCCTTGAAGGTTTTGCGACATCAACAGCAGCGTGAAGCAGGTGACTGTCAGGTTGCTTCCAAAGGACTCGGGGCTGGAATGGGCTTGGAACCACCACTCGACCACAGGCGGGGGTTGTGCGCTGCTGCGGCAGCTGAAGTCCACCTGGGAGCCCTTGACCACGTACAGGGTGCCATTGGCCAGCGTGCCGGTGGCTGAGATGTTGACCTCGACGTGGTCAGGGCCACCTGGGAACGACAGGGGAGGGAGCGGTGTGAATTACCTGTGCATTACCTGAGCTCCAACCAGTTCCAGCAGACACCTGACGGGTCAGGAAGCAGCCAGTACGGAGAGCAGCGCCCAGCAGACCCTGTGCTACTAGCGCTGTGCTAAGCACCCTGATGCCACATTCTTTCATTTGCTCCCAGAGGATCCTGTGAGACGAATCAGGGAAGTAGATCATTACAGAATGCGAAAAGTTTTTTTAAGAAACAACACAGAGCCAGGGGTAGAGGTGCATGCCGTAAGCCCAGCACTTCTCGGAGGCTGAGGCAGGAGGATCACAAGTTCAAGCCTACCCTAGATAACTCAGTGACTCAGTGAGACCTTGTCTTCTAACCAAATATTTTTAAAAGGGCTGTGGATATAACTCAGTGCAAAAAAAAAAAAAAAGAAAAAAAAACCTGGGTTCAATCCCTAGTACTGCAAGGGGAAAAAAAAATCATATAGTAGAAAATATGTTTGGGCACAAAAGACTAACACAGCAAGCCTGAGCCTGGTGGGCTCAGCCAAGGGGACGAACAGCAATGTCTTTTACTGTAACACATGTTTTTAAAAAATGTAAACACTCAGTTTATTTATCATACTATATATCATACTGAAAGATAAGAAATACTGGTTTCAGTTCTAACTTTGGGCTCCACTTACTGGCTGTGTGGCATTGGGCAACTTACCCTATGTTAGCCTTCATTTCCTCATCTATAAAATGGGAGTGTTAGCAATATCTATTTAGTGGGGCTGTTAGGTAATTAAATGAGTTAGTCTAGAAGAGCACTCAGAAAAATGTCTGGCATGCTGGAAGCACTTACTGAAGTAGACAGCCTTATCCTGGGTTCTCCTCACCTACCTATCTACTTATCTTTTTTCTTCTTCTTCTTCTACTTCTTCTTCTTTTCTTTTTTAAGACAAGGTTTCTCTACATAGCTCAAACTGGCCTTGAATTCACTATGTAGCCCAGGCTGGCTTGGAACTCACAGCCATCCTCCTGCTCAGCCTCCCGAGTGCTGAGATTACAGATGTGTGCCACCACGCCTGGCTTCTCCTCACATTTCTTAATTTCCTTCTTATCTCCTGAAATGCCCTCTACTGTTGGTACCACATCACCCAAGATACCATCTCCCCTTTGCTGAAAATATACCTCGCTCTGGGAATGTAGCTCAGCAGTGGAACACATGCCTGCATGCACAATCCCCATCTCAGCTCAATCCCCAGCACGTGCGCGCGCGCACACACACACACACACACACACACACAGCATATCCTACAAATACATACATCTGGTTATCTCTCAATTAAAAAACATACCTTTAGCCAACTGTAGGGGGTCACAACTATAATACCTACCTATCAGCCTCAGGAGACTGAGACAGGAGGATCATGAGTTTGGGGTCACTTTGGGCTATTTAGTGAGTTCAAGGCCAGCCTGGACTACACAGCTAGCCAGACTCTGCCTCAGAAAAAAAAGAAAATTAAGACTATATCCAAGCTGTTCATACTACAATACTTTCTTGTGCTACCTCCCCCAGAGACTTCCTTTTTTAGAAAGAAGAATGTAAGAAGGGCAATGCTTTGCCAAAGGAATAAATCCATGGCTGCAGAATTTTGAACAGAAATAGGCCGGTTTAAAAAAAAAAGTTATTTGTGGAAAAAGGCTTTCCCATACAAGACTCTTCAAAACAAGTATGTACTTCATCTATAACCACCCTATAGCTACATAAGTTGCAGGCTTCAGCCTAGCATGATGGAACAAACACCAGCACTCTGAGAGGCTGAGACAGGAGGATCTCAAGTTTGAGCCCAGCTTGGGCAACTTAGCAAGTCCCTATCTCAAAATTTAAAATAAAAAAAAAAAAATTAAAGAGCAGTGGATGCAGTTCAGTGCAAAGGCCCTGAGTTCAATCCCACTACTGGGGGAAAAAAAAAAGACATGAATTTCTAAGGAAAATATTCTCAGCATTTTACTTGTCAACTTGGAGCTGCTCCTAATAATGCAGGGATCCGCTGAAATCCTGTCAGCTCCCACAGAGGATCTGGGGAAAAGGTTGCACTGTGGCTTGGGCAGTGCTCAAATGACCTATTCACCGCCTCTGGCTAGTCAGTTAGGTATGCAGACCAGCAGGTCCTAGGGTGCGTCGCAGCTGGCAGGCATCCACTTAAGTGCAGGGTCCCTCTGAGGTGCTGGTGGCCACCACCCAGCCCAGCCGAGCTAGTGCACCACAGATCAAACACACCTGGGTCTTTAAGTTGTCTGGAGAGCACCTATGTCTGGCATGGACAGTACAGACCTCAGAAGCCATCTGAGAGGGGCTTAGACCAGCACAAGGATAAGAAAGAAAGAAAGTTGGGAAGTAGATGACAAGGAAGCAGTTAACAGGATAAAGAAAAAAAATCAAATGAGAGAAACTAAAGCAGCCTGAATTGTTCAGGGTTCAGGGTCGTAGCTTATCTATAAAATCTTTGGGTGAAATTTGATTGTTTTCCTCTTCTTTTCTTTCCTTCTTCTTTTTTTTTTTTTCTTTTTTGGTGGTCCAGAGATTGAACCATGGGTCTAACACATGTGAAGTGAGCTACTCCACCACTGAGATATACATCTAGCTCTTTTAGTTTTTTATTTTGAGAGAGAAACTTGAAATTCTGCGAACGTTGGCGTGACCGGTACGCCAGCATGCCCGGCATAGATGATCTCTTCATTGAAGCTGATACCATATGAATATGATACCATATTTCTGATTCCATGGGGTTCTTTCTCTACCTTAGCTTATGACAGAGGAGGACGATTCCCAATCCTTAGGACCAGAAATGTTTGAGATTTGGGAAATTTCAGATTTTAAAACATCTGCATAGACCTGCCTGGTGAAGGTGCATCTCTGATCTGAGAATCTGAGGTTTTGTGTCATGTTGGGCTCAGGGTTTGAGGTTTTGGAACATTTTCATTTTCAATTTCAGACCTTCAAATAAGGGATGCTTGATCTGGACCGGTTTCCCACTCTCCCAGATTTCTCACCACCTGGATATTCCACCATAGATACTAGAGTATCTACTGCTTACAGAGTAATGATAGCAATCACTCAGAGAAGCACAAGGATGGGAGGGGAAACCAAGAGGGGGTCCTTACAGAGGCCCAGCACCTCACTAAGGCCTCGGTCATCGTCAGTGTCATTTGCTATTTCCTGTCCCCTGTCTCAGAGGTCCCTACTTTTGCCTGGGGACTACAAGCCTGTACCCTGAATTCAGACAGACCTGAGCAAAAGCTCTACTGCCAACTATCTTGGGACAGCCGCAAGCAAGTGCTCGCCTGCCACATTACTGAAGGACCTAGTAAGATAACAGAAGCGGAACACTTAGCCCAGTCAATATTCCAGAAGAGTTACCTGATATCGTTATCAGTAGGATTCTCCTAGATTGATTCTAGAATGGGACCAGACGACGAATGCCCACTGTTGTAGTAGGGAGTTGTGAGAACAATTACAATCAGGGCACAGAAGTTACAATATTATTTTATGATGGTCACCCAGAGGTAAACACAAAAGTGCAGGAAATCTGTTTACAACACTAAAGACCTAGAAAATCCAGCCAAGGGCCTGGATTCCACAGCAATGCCCTGCATGAGTCCGGCTGCAGACCCAGAGCCCATGACAATGCCTCCCACAAGTCCAACTGGAGGTCTAGAGCCCACAAGAAGGACCCACGCCAGTCCGTTTTACAGATCTGCTGGGAAGACCCAAAGGTCAGCGGTGGAAGCTAGAAAGCCTATGCCAGCGGGGTGAAGGAACTGGGCCAGTAGGTTGAGGGTTCTACACCGGAGCCGAGAAGTCATGCTCAAATAAGGCCCAGGGCTGCCCTGCAAAATACCACAGTCATCCTCAGCAACAAGGAAGTCCTGAGCTCCTCCAACAATGAGAATAGTTGAGTACATGCCAGAAAGCCAGTGTGACAAACTTCTCCTGGAGATGAAGTGGCACACATCTTTCTCTCCAGAGCCAGGAAGTGATGCACAATGTAAGGAGCAAAGTTCCCCCAAGGTGAACCAGAGCCACTCTCACCAACAAGGTCCTAATCTTTGATGATAATCACCAAACTCACACTGGGGAAGCCAGCATGACAAGCTCCTCTAGGAGAACCAATGGCTTGAAACAGCAACATTCTTGAACAACTATTTCCAAGATCACATTATATAATTTATCAAGTCGTGATTTCTTAGCGTTTTTTTTGTTCTTTTCTTTTTTTCCTTTGGAATTCTGTATTGTTGCTACCTTTTTTTCTGTTTTGTTGGGTTTTTTTTCCTCTTTAAAAAAAATTAAAAAAAAGAAAAAAAAAAAAAAAGAAACAGCAACATTTAGGAGAACCCGCAACGCCTTTAGGAGACCTTCTCCAGGTCTCCACTGAGGCTGGCAACTTTCCTCAGGTGGGCTGTCTACACTCAGCACCATGCTGATTTAATTCAGCTGGTGTTAAGATGACCACCAGTTTTTAATCCTTAACATCCACCCTCATTTTCAGATGGCCAGTGACCTAACAGTGGCTTTTACTGATTTGCAATTATTCTAACGAGACAGAACATGACTTTGAAATGCTAATTAAATGAAAGCTTTTCTCATCTCAGAAGAATTTCACTCTTCTCACTAGTAGACCTATTATTACCAAAAATGGTACTTTAGAGTCTTGCCAACCAAAAATGTGTAGAAATTTGCTTTATCTCTCTATATATACAATATACATTCTATTAAATTTAAATATTATTATATTATATATTAGAGTATATTATGTGATAGGATATTCAATATATTCATATATGCACAAACACACGCATGCACACACACATCTTCAATTTTGCCAAAAGGCTCAGAAAGCCTAAAATATTCACTGTCTGGCCCTATGCAGAAAAACAATTTGCTGGACTCCATTCCAGAACACCCTATGGCTCCTGCCTTCCTGCTCTCTGTGGCTGTTCCTGACATCTGAAGTGATTTCTCTCTCACGGTGACTACAATTGGCCAGTCACGAGTCACAAAGAGTCACAAAGGGTTCGTTGATATCTCAGCATCTGGGTTTCCTCATTAACAGTAAATTCCAGGTATTCACTCGTACACTAGCATTTTCACCTGGAAGTGATCTAAGAACATACCTGGTAGTCTCTGCTGGTCTGTGGACAGACCTGTAGGATTGTTTTTTTTTTTTTTATTGGTACTGGAGATCGAACTCATGACCGCATGCTTGCAAGGCAGGTGCTTATGCCGCTGAGCTAAATCCCCAGCCCATGTAGGGATTGTTTTTGATGGTGTTGGGGATTGAGTCTAGGGTCTTTTCCCTGAGCTACATCTCTAGCCCTTTTTTAAATTTTGAGATAGGGTCTTGCTCAGCTGCCTAGGCTAGTCTTGAACTTGTGATCCTCCTGCCTCAGCCTCTCAGAGTGTTGGGACTGCAGTCGTGGGCCATCATGCCCAGCTCAGACCTACAGTTCTACAATGGGACAAGATCTGTGGGAAAACTTACAGAGACTATTTTGAGGTTACTTTTACAAGCAAAAGTGATACTCTTACTGCCTCTCCAGCTCCCTAGTGATCACTAGTCCCATCCCAAAAGCCCCAAACCAGAGGTCTTCAGCCTTTTCTAAGCACCCATCTCTGGTCCACACCCACATTAATCCATCCTTACACATGAATCACCCTATCTTCCCACAGGTACCGTGATGGTTGAGTGATTGTGTCAACTTCAGAAGTTTAGAGTTTAACTAAATCGGCTCAGTAATTTCACACCCTAGAGTGTGGTAGACCCACCCTAGGGCGGCTCCTCGCCTTGATAGTATGGTAGGGAAATGAAGAAAGATTTTCTTCTGTGGAGCTCCATCCAGCCTTCCTCTTCCCCTTCAGCATCATCTCCTGGCTTCCGGTGCAGACTCCTCGGCTTCCGGTACAGATCCTCCTGATACAGACTTACAGGGGCCACTGCAATGAGCTCCAGACCTTGGCCTGACTCCTTCCGTCTCCACTGTGCAGACACCCTCTGCATGCTTCCTGATCTAGCTCCGCAGGTGGCCACTGTGAATTCTCATACATCTTGTGTTACATCCATTTCTCTAGTAAAATACTGCGGATACACGCACCCAACACTCCCTTTCCTTCGGGCTCTATGTTTTGATAAGGCACAGAAGGACCCAACACAGCCAGGTGCGCTGTTCATGGGTATCTGTGTCAGGAAATATGCATCTTTCCTGAGACTCCCTTTCTGGGAAGTCAGACCTGAGAGGCACTTCACTGGCTAGACAGGAACCTTCTGCCAACCAAATCTGAAGGATCCATACAAACCAGCTTCCTCACTGCCCACCGGCTCAGATGTTCTCTGAGCCCTTGGTTGTCTGAAGAAGACTAGACACCGTGAGAGCCACAAACCATGCAGTCTTCCTGGGGTCTTTCTTGGGCTGACCTTTGACTTGATCACTCACTCTCCAAATGCACACGGAACAACAACACTATGAAGAAGCGCAGAGTCTTTTAGAATGTGCTAAGATCTGGGCCATTTTCTCCGTGCTCCACCCTTCCTGCAGGTGAACACACAGTGGAGCTGACTCATACCCGCTCCAGGGTAGAGGAGGAGAGGATTAATGAAGTCCCCAACCCTAGAAGCCCGGACCAGCTGTAAGCCAGGGACCTTCCGCACTCTCAGGAGCAGAGTTCCAATCCCAATGGCCTCAGCTGTCAACATCAAATTTATTTTTTGATTTTTTTTTAAATTGGCAGTACTGGGGACTGAACCAAGGGCCTCTGCACTAAGCTACATCCCTGGCCCTTTTTAGTTTTTATTTTAAATCAGGGTCTCATTAAATTGCTAAATTGCCCATTCTGGGCTCAAACACTGAGATCTTCCTGCCTAGGCCTCCCAAAGTGCTGAATTTACAGGTATGTGCCACAGTGCATGGCTCTCCCCACCTTTAAATTAGCACCTAGCACTACAGATTCGTCACAGATGACCGATGAAAGCCCACTGCGGATGCCCACTCCAGGAAGGAGAAATCCCTGCAAGTTTATAGAAACCCTACTCTCTAGAAGGCAGAGGCACCGAAGGCTCACTGACTGAGAAGCAGAGGTCCAGGTGGCAGAGAGAGAACACAGCATCTTGGCCCATTCTCGCATTCAAGGTCAGCTACCGATAAAATCCCGGCCCCTCTCAGAATCTGTTTCCTATAGCTTCCAAAGCCACATTAGAGGTTTCTAAACCTTAGGAGAAAGACAATATGTGACCACGTTATCAACCATGTCTGTGAAACAAAGAGAAAAGCAAAGACAAGGCTCTGACCCAAGCAAGTCCTGTTTGAAAGCCACAGACGGAAAATGATCGCTGGGAACTTGAGATGCGCTTTTCCACCGGAACCTGGCCACTGGCGTAAGCAACGGAGGGCAGGAAGGAGCTGTGCAAGTTCACGACCGCCACAAATCTGCAACCAGGTCCCGCTGTGACCTTGAGCTTTACCGAAGATAAGTCTGAGGTTGGAGGAGCTCCAAGGACTTTGCCAAGGTCACAAAGAAAACAGTAGGACCTACACTGCAAATTCTTTCGGCCACTCGGCAATACCACTGCCCTCCCAGAAATGGCAGTTGGATCAAAACTAAGCCAGATTCCCAAATCTGCTATGCGGCACTGCGAGCCAAGTTCCAGTGAAAGGTGCCAAACCCTTGTTGGCTGCCACTGTCTGGAAGCAGAAAGAGGCTCCTGCTGCTCGGAGGGGTCTAGTATTTTGCCCAGGATCCTTCTGGAAAAGGAAACTGGAGATCCCAGGGGCCTGTACACCACCCAAAAGGCATTTCACAGATAAGCACTATACCCATCAGGGACCCCTGGTATTTCCAAATAAAGGACTTTCTGCATTACGAATCACACCACAGTAACTCAGACGTGCACAGACCTTCCTCTCAGGAGGGCAAAGTACCATTTGAATTTAGTGACATTTTTTAAAATGCAAGTTCCTTCTGGGCATGGTGGCTCACGCCTGTAATCTCAGCACTTGGGAGGCTGAGGCAGGAAGGATGGCTGTGAGCAAGCAGCCAGTCTGGGCTACATAGTGAGTTCAAGGCCAGCATGGACCACGTAGGGAAACACAGGTCCCCGTCTCATACCCCAGGCTCCTGTCACACTGGGCTTCTGCCCATCCACGGACACATCACATTTGGTGCATCTCACACCAGTGCTTGTTCTGCCTGGACTGCTGTCTCCTCCCATCTACGTGTCCCCGGCTCCTACATTCACCTTAGATGTCCCCACTGGCTAAGTATCCCTTAGCCAAAATGCTACGGACGGAAGTGTCACAGATTTCACATTTTGGGGGTGGGGTGGGTGGATATTTGCATAGACTTTATCAGTTGAATATTCTTAGTACAAAAATTCGGGGCATTTGGATTTTAGATTTTCAAATGAAGGATGCCCAACCCATACTTCCAAAATCTCCTTTCTAACCTCCCAGTTGAAAGAGTTTTGCAGGGTCACGTGACCCCATCTCAGTTCTCTGCACCGCACTTTCCACCCTGACATCTTTGCTCACTTGTCTCGCCCATCTCCTTCCACCAGGCTGCCAGCTCCATAAGGGCAGAGACCTGTCCTGTCTTTGCTCCCTCCTGTAGCCCAGTACCTAGAACAGTGTTTGCCATCGGGCGCCCAATAAATCGATGTAGACTAAAGGAACGAGCAGTTATTTTCTCTCTGCTAAACTACATATCTTAGGCACAGAACAAGGATGTTCCTCCAGACCAGCGACCAGAACACTTTCTGCATAAAAGGCCAGAGAGCAAGTATCTCAGGCTTTGCTGGGCATGGTGGCTCACACCTGCAATTCCAGCACTCAGAAGGCTGAGGCAGGAGAAGCACTGCAAGGTCGAGGCTAGTGTGAGCTACAAAGTAAGTCCAAGGCCAGCCTGAACTGCATAGCAAAACCCTGTTTCAAAAAGATTAAAAAAAAAAAATCTCAGGCTTTGGAGACATGATCCAGGTCACAGCACTCACCGATGCCACTGTGGCAACACAAGCAGTCACAGGAAATATGTAAAGCAATGAATATGGCTATATTATTTATAGATACTGAAATTTGAATTGCATTTAATTTGTTGTTTTATTGATTTTTTTTTCAACTGTTTAAAAATGTTCACAGGTTGCGGGCCACGTAAGAACCTTCGAGCACAGCTGGTGACTGGCCAAGTACAGCCCACAGGCTATATGGTCCACAAATTCCACTCTAAATTCCTACACAGATGCAGTGAATATGACAGACTGCTGTCTCAGTAAAGTGCAGTAAGTCACAGTGGCTTGTACCAAGCACTAATGCATTAAAGCACTTGCCACACTCCACAGGCATGGAGTGTATTTCCCCAAGTAGTAAGAAAGGCAGACAGAAGCTCAGAGACATTAAACTACTTAGTCAAGGTGACACACAACTAAGCGTAGCTTTAGGATTGAAATTCAGGCAGTTTGATTGTGTTACGTAACAGAATGATAGGAACAACGATGATACTAACAATAGCCTAAAAATAATAGCCATTTAAACACTGCATACACAGCTTCTAGTCTTCACAGCAATTCTACAAAGCAGGAATTGTTTTGAATCCCCTTTTTACACGTGAGGAACCACAGGTGCAAGCATTCGCTCCACTCCAGAGTGGCAAAGCCCAGACTGAAATCCGGGCCACCTACCCTTCCGCCCACGTGCCTCACTGTGGTAGCCACATCCTGTCCGAGGACTGGGTGTTTGCCAGCCCCAGTCCCCACCAGCCCACTTACTGGCAACCTGCAGCCACACTGGGAACCACTGAGTCCCATTGCGGATCTCCTGGCAGGTGTAGTTGCCCTCATCCTGCCGGCTCAGCACCTCGATGTGCAGGGCACTGGCGTTCACCAGAGAGAAGCGAGGCTCGGCCGGCACGAGGCTGGCGTTGGAGGAGAGGAGGAGGACGGGCTCTGGGTCATTCCGGTACCAGGTCACCAGGCCCCTGGGTCCCGAGATGTTGCCACAGTGCAGAGTAACGTTGTCATGAAGCTCACCAACAATGACAGCCTCCGGTCCTGTATAACAAAAGGCCAGCTGTTAGTGTCTTCCCTTCTGTGGTACTGAGGTTTGAATGAATCCAGGGCCTTGGCACTGGGCTATCTCCTCAGCCCTTTTTCTTTTTCTCATCCTGAGGCCAGGTCTCAATAAGGTGTCCAGGCTGAGCCCATTTGCAATCCTCCAGCCTCAGCCTCCTGGTGAGATGGAATTACAGGCATACACCACCATGTTCACTATGTAACCACCCTTCTTGATCTTCAAACAACCTCCCTTTTCCGACAGTCTCTCTGCATTGGGATTGTTTTGTTTTGTTTTTTAATCAAGCATGTGGTTTTAAGAGTCAGTTGTGTTAGGATTCTTGGTCCATCACTGATATTAATGACCTTGGGGTCAACTTCAAACATAGTTCCAAGTCCTCACTCACTCACAGTCCTCTGTGCCTCCAGTGTGCCTATTCTGGGACAAGTGTGGTGAGCACTGGGGACCCAATGATGAGCCAGACAGAAACTTCCAGAAGTTCACAGGCCAGTGGGAAAACAGATAATAAACCGACAGTTACAACTCAGTGCAATGAGCACAAAGATAAGAGCTGGGCTGGGACATGCATCGGAAGCACACTGAGATCTGAAGGGTGAGTAGTGATTGGCTAGGTAAAGGTGAGGCCGTGGTTCCCAGAGAGAAAAGTGCTTTCAAAGGCCCAGGCCAGGGGCGGGGAGTATGGCTCAGTAGCACAGCTCTTGCCTCGCACATGTGAGGTCCTGGGTTCCATCCCCAGCACCACAAAAAATGAATCAATCAATAACAAAATAAAATAAATGAAACCAAAAGCTCAGAACTGAGCAGCAGCCTTGTTAGAAATACAAACTAGGCCAGGTGTGGTGACACACGCCTGTGATCCCAGCACTTGGAAGGCTGAGGCAAGAGGATCATATGAGCTTGAGACCAGCCTAGGGTACATAAGCAAGTTCAAGGTCAGCCTGCACTACATAGCAGGACACTGTCTCAAGCCCTCCCTCCCCCACAAAAAAGAAAGGAAGAAAGAAAAATACGAACTATTAGCAATACAACACACACACACACACACCCCTAAATCAGGGGCAACGCAAGGGTGGGGGTGGCTGAACAAAGGTTCCTCAGGTGACAGATGCTAAGAGCAACTGTCTGGCCTTCATTAAAAGAATGTAAGTGGAAACAAAAGCAGCCCATTTTTTTTTTTGAGAAGTCTCCCAACTTCCCAGCCCCTTTTACAATCAAGACCCAGATTCAGAGAGGCCACAGAGGCAGAAGTAGGGGCAGGCCCTGGTGAGCTGATGGAAGTGTTCTGGAATTAATTAGTGGTGACAGTTGCATAACCTTGTGAATATACTGAAACCACAGAGTTGTACATTTTAAAGGGATAGGTTTTATGGTATGTAAATTGTATCATAATAAAGTTATGAACAAGACAAACTGCCACCTGCCTCTGGGTAGTCTGCTTTCTTTTTTGAGACATGGTCTTGCTGTGTAGCCCAGGCTGGCCTTCAGCTTACTACATAGCCTCAGTTGACCTCGAACTCATAGGAATCTTCCTGCCTCAGCTTCCTGACTGCCAGGATTATGGGCACATGCCACAACACCCCAGTCTTCTCATTTGTAAGAGGAAAAGTAAGCTATATGTTTGGCCTCTTGTGTGATGAGAAGGGGGCTCCCTTTGAAAGACCCAGTGTTACTTGGGAGCCACAGGAAGTTCTGATCCTCTTACCATCTTGGGCACACTGTCCCCCAAAAACTTTCAAGCTAGGGCAGGATGGAAAAAACAAAATTAAATCGCATGCCGAAAGCCACAGAATGTCACCCAATGCTACAGATTCTCAAATAGCAAGAAATGCTTCTGAACAATCACTTTAAAAAGCAGGAGAAAATTATTTCAAATGATTAGGCAGGGAACCCAAGCTCTCAGCTGGTAATTGCCACTGAGTAGGGCAGGATGAACTGGCAGGTGCAGTGTGTGTCCCTGAGACCTGCAGACCTGCCTCTTCCTCTGACTCCTTGGCAAGGGAATAAAGGGACAATGGTTTGGAAAGGCGCATGTGAAACTTTAATCTTGGAACCTGAGCTAACATGTCTTCTCCAAGGAATCGAATGCCATGGTCACAAAAGAAACCATTTAAAGACATGGAACTTCTCTTCTTGGCTCTGCCCACTCCATTTTATTCTAACTACTGAAGCTCAAGGTGACCTTAGCAATCATCTAGTCCAGAGATGTGGCTGCGAGTGAGCCCTGCTTCAGTAGAGAACACAGTCATCGATTAGTAATGTCTGGCACAGGCACTGAAAGGGTGGTGCTTGCAGATACACTAGTTCCAGGAGAGATGTTCCCATACCCTCTAGTTTTACTACTGAAAAAAACTGAAGTTTGAAAAGCTTAAGGTCCCACACAAGTCACTGGGATTGTGGGGTTGTCATATAGGTCTTGAGCATTCCAATCACAGGGATTAGAAATCATTTACATGGTATCCAGGGCATGCATCCCTTGTTGTTTTCCAACCCGAAATTCAGAATATGGAACAAAAGAGGGAGGGAACAATACAAACTCTCTTGATACTGCCCTTGTATTATTATTTACAGGTACATCTGCATGTGTTATCTATTCCTAGGAACTTTTCAAAAATGACCTAGAGTGTAAAATGTTGGAAAGAGATTATCTGAATGATTACAGAAAAATCTGAAACGATATTCAAATTTTCAAAACTTTTGAATAACACAGGACTGAATTACATTTTTTTTTAATGACCTCGGGTCAAGTGACAAGTAGGTGCAGGCAGGTGACAAGTAGAAGCATCAGCGTTCTCTGGAGCTGAATGTTAGGGGGAACATGCCCTTCTCAAGACAACTCCTGGTTAGAAAACCATCAAAATTATGGCATGCCCAGGAAACCCCCGGTACTGTACAAACAGGTAAAGCAGGCCTGTCCAGGTGTGGTGGTGTACACCTGTAATCCCAGTGCTTGGGAGGCTGAGGCAGGAGGATCACTGCAAATTGAAGGCCAGCCTGAGCTACATAGTGAGTTCAAGGCTAGTCTGAACTACTTGGTGAGACCCTGTCTCAAAAGCAAGAACAAGAAAAACCCTCACAAAACAACCAGGCTTAGCAGTAAGTTCCCCATGCTGGGAGCCACAGCCATCCTGGAAGCTGGCTGATGCCAGTATAATTTCAGCCCCAGTTGTTCCTCGTGGCCCTGGGTCACTGCTGTTCACAGCGCAGGAAATACTACAAACAACTAAGAGCGGGGACCACTGGACAATCACCTTTCCTTTCTGTCCTGATTTCTCTCCCCAGCAAAGTGATCCAGTCCAATGCCTGGAGGGCGCAACACTTAAGTTCCCTGTCTGAAGAGGGCCAGAGATAAGTTACTATAACAGGGAAAAGGTGATACAAATGGGGGGGGGGCATAGGTAAGAAGATGACCACTGCTCAGCTGGAAAAGCAAGGCCAGGGTTGCCGGACTTAAGTTTGGGGATTTGCTTATTATTTAACTGTTCTTATATGGTTGCTAAAAGCAAAAATAAAACAGACATTTGTGAGCGCCTAACAAGAAGGAACTTCTGGCACTTGCTGCTAGGAAGCTCAGGTGAAATGTACAACTTTCCTTCAGGAACCTGCAAGAGGGGACCAGCTAGCGGGCTGGAGCGGACAACACAGAAAGCAGGACTCCCATTGGTACCCTGGCAAGGACTTGCCTCTCGGCAAAAACTACACTCTCTCCTGGCTCCATCTCCCTTCCTTTCACCCTATCTCCTCCCTGCTTGTAACATGGGCTGCACACAAAACAAAAGGATTTAGCTGGTGAATAACATTCAAAAGTACTTTTTCATTTTTTTACATTCCACATATTTTTGCAAGCAACCCTCTAGTATTTTATTGTAACAAAACAGAGTGTGAGTGAAGCGTGTAAGTCCTCTTGTCAAAATTATTTCAAAATAAAAAGCCCCCCCCCTTTTAATAAAGGAAAGGGTAAAGAAGGAAAGCACGGCTTCGAATGCGCTGGTGGGCACAGCGGGTTTGAGGGCTGTGTAGGGAAATCCACAGGTCACAGGTGTAAGGCCAGTTAACCTTGGGCAGAGGGAGGGAGGAAAATAAAGTGGGAGCCTCTAGTTTCTGTACCAGCGCAGCAGGTAAATCCAGAATGAGAATTTACATCCGACGCTTAGGGAGTGAAAAAATTTCTTTCCCCTCTACACGTGCCTCTTCGTTTCCTTATCACCTCTCCGCTGCCCGGTCGCCCCCTTTAGGAAGCTGGGGCATCTCGCCCTTCACCGAGCCCCCGGGAAAATTCTTCCCCGCAAAGAGCAGGAACCCGAGATTCTCCCAGGGCGGCTTCGGACGGAGTCGAGGGATTTCGGGCTCGGGTTGTCACCGCCCTGTTGTTGCCTGGGAAAACTCAACTTTTCCCTCCAGACTGAGACCCCTTACCTGCGGCGACCCAGCGAGCCAGGAGCGCCCCGAGGCAGAGGAGGACGCGGGGCTCGAGCGCCCCGCAGCTTGCGGCCATCTCGCCCCAGATCCGGGCTCAGGAAACGCAGGCTCCAGCTGGGCTGGGGGTGCGCCCCAGGGATCCGGGCTCTGGAGTATCGCGTGCTCCTCCCGGGTCCTCGGCTCGGCAGAGCCGCCCCGCTCCCTGCAGCCCCCGGGAAGGAAGGATGCTTGGGGTGCGCCGAGGTCCGGGGCCGGGAGCCGTGCGCGGCTGCGGAGCGCCGGCCGGAGAGGGAGGCGCACTCCGCCCCCTGCGCCCGCCTGCCCGCGGCGCGGGCGGAAGACAACAGGCGCGGGCTCCCTCCCGCCTCCCGGGCCGGCGCGAGCCCAACTTCCTCCACCTCGGCCCGGGAGGAGGGCTTTGTGCCCTGGGCGCGCCGAGCCCAGTCCCGCGGGCCAGGCCGAGCCGGGGACGAGCGCGGACGCCGGGCTGACCCGAGGCCCCTCCGCCCGGGACAGCGGCCCGGAAGCGCGGGGACAGCGGGGCGGGACCGGGCTCCGCAGCCGCCGCCGGACGCACGCCCGCCCCGGCCCGGCCGGAGGGAGGGCGCCCCGCGCCGTCCCCCGACCCCAGCGGTTCGGGGACTTCACTCGGGTTCCCGCGCGGCGGGGCGGCCGCCATCCCTGCCTTTTCCAACCTTTTGCTGGACGGAGCAGGAGAAAGATGATCCCTACACCTTCGGGCCAAACGCAGCCACGAGACTCGGGTTCTCAGATTCGCCGGCTGGGACCACACAGTAAGCGCGGGGGCCCAGTCGTCCGCCAGACTTGTTTTGCAAGAGTTGGTTTTGAATTCCACTCACCACCACCCCCAACCCTTTGCTCTTTACCCCATCCCTGCCCTGGCCGATTCCGAGACAGCTACATTTGAGCTCAACACCCTCTTTCCCAGCAGGCCCCCGACCCATCCCTTCAGGCTGGGGGAGCTGCGGCTGCTGCCTCCTTGGGGAAAGAACCGACAGTGCTTAAAAACAGCTCTGGGAGAAACTTCGTGTTAGAAAATGCAATTCGTGCAGTGAAATACTCATGATAAGTTTTAGGACGTTGAGGATGTGATGTGCACGTCTTTCAGCTTTTCTGCATGCATGTTTGAGGATACATACTGTAAAATATTGGGAAAAAGAAAAAAAATGACATTAAAATAACTCATTTTTGTTGCCCTAAAGCTCCTAACTGAAGTACTTTCTCCATGAGAAAATCCTCTTGAAACCAAAAAGTGTGTTTCACCTGATGAACGGAACCAGCAGGTTCACAGCCCCTTTTTTTTCCTAGCTGCTCAGTGATTTTGACTTTTCAGCTGATTCCCGCAAGATTTTTTAGCTTTGGTTCTTGTTTTTCTCCTTTGTAGTAGAAGGGAAATTCCATCCTAAGCAGACCAGTTTCCCAGGACCTGGCACATAATTGCCACTTGATGTATATTTGTTGAATAAATGAATATATATTAACATTGAGTTAACTGGTTTTGATGTTGTAGTCCCTGAGCTTTTCTGGCAGACATCCCATGTCCTCACCTAAGTAAACAAGCTGTCAATAAAACCAGCTGGCAAGTTTTCAACGGAGGATCTGGAATTTTCTGTGGCACTCATGAGACAGAGCAGGGAAAAATGCATAGCTACAAAGACCTATCTGTCGAGTCAGGATCAAGTTCTAATCTCGCTGGAGCCTCCCTGTGACCCTTGGACTAGGGCACCATTCAGTCCCTGTTTTATAAGGCAAACAGTAGCGTTCTGGAAGGTTCCATTCCAAGGCAGCACAGCTGGTTGCTGGTAGAGCCAGCATTTGACCTCCACTGTCTGACCTCAAGTCCTGGTCAACAAAGTTCTGTCAAGTTGAAGGAGTCTCCTTCAAAGAGGAAATGAAGACCTCAGATAGCCCCCCACACCCGCCTAAGAACTAAGTGTGCCAACTTTTGTCACAGAAAAGCATTTGAGGACAGGTCAGTGAAAAATAAAGGGAGATTATTAAGCAGAATCAAAGAAACACTAAGAGTGCGATGCTTGAGGGGTGAAAGCCATTACGATATGAGCTTAGATTTCTGAAGTTTTAGGGTGTCTTCAGGACACATGACCCGGGATGCTTAGCTTTCTTTTTTTTTTAATTTCTTCTTTTTTTGAAACTTATTATCTAGTGTTTGTCTCTTTAAGGTCAGGTTGCTCATTAGTGGACTAAAGCAAAAACTGGCTTATCAAGTAGATTACATAAAATGCAAATGGTATATATATGTTTAAAGTTGGATATGGTGGGGAATTAATAGGACTGTTCTTCTGAGGATGGAAATCCTTGGTATGTATGGATTTCTAGTACTTAGAACTGGAAGAAAACCACAGGCCAAGTTACAGACATTGTATCTTTAAGATTTAGGCATCTAAGAGTGAGGAATCTGGAAGAACAAAAGAGACCTATGGGTGGAAAAGGCATTAGCCCTGGGTACCTTTGACGGTGTCCTGAAGCTGCAGTCTTCTTAAAAAAGTACAATTTTATTTTATTTTATTTTATTTTATTTTATTTTATTTTATTTTATTTTAATTTTATTTTTTAAAGTATAATTGTAAAATTCCAGTTTCCCATGTCTCCTTTCTGCCTCTTTGTTTCTTCTACTTTGGGTCCAATCTCATCACAGGTACAAAGGCTGTGAAGCCAAGCACCCATGGGTCCGGGTGCTCTGGGGTTCCCCAGCGAGCAGACCTAGCCTTGGCCCTGAGCCCTGCCAACCACTTGGTCCGGGCCAGGTGCGGTGTTAGCAAACACCCTGCCCCGCTGCCCACTGACACTGCAGGCTGCTCCGGGCTTGTAGAAAGCTTCTTCCTAGAAGTGACCAGTGACCTGGGTGCTCATCATGGGGGTCCCTGGCAGGGGGAGAGCCTCCTACCACCCAGCTCCCCTCACAGAACTATCCTAAGGATAAAGACAGTGGATGAATCCAAGGGAGTCCACACAGGTCTTTGCAGACTTAGGGTACCCCACCTCTCTGTCGGGCTGCTATTGTCTTTGTTTTGTTTATTGTCCCTTTGGGCTACATACTTTACATCCATTCACTCCCTGAGGAGTAGGTGTTACTTTCCATTGTAGAAGGCTCCAAGAGGCTACCTTACAAAGCAAATATTTGGACTCAGGGTTCTGACTCAAGTCTGAGGCTGCACCATTTGTTTGCTTTTGTCTGTTGTGGTGCTGGGGATGCAACCCAGGGTCTCAGAGGGTCTCATGATGCTAGGCAAGGGCTCCACCGCTGAGCTGCACCCAGGCGCCAGTGCCTCATTTTGATCAGGGTGGGAGGAGGAAGTGGCTGGGGGCTCCCACCCAACTCCAGAGAGAGCACTTCTACAGCTGGGTCTTGGGACACTGGAGCAACCTGTGTTTGTTTATTATTTCTACCCCTCTTCTCTCCCTCGGGGTCATACTGAAAGGTTTCTTACCAACAGCTTACTTCATCTTCGACCTAGGAGTATCCTCTTGGGGGCTGCGGAAAGAGGAGGCTGCAGGGAACAGCCTGTAGGACCCCCCACCCCTCTAGAGCCTTGGTCTCAGAGCAGCCATCCAGTGAGTGACAAAAGTCCTACCTGTGTTCCCTTGGATAGGCCTGTTACCAGGTTGCCCCTGAGGGCCCCTGAGGCTGAAATAAGGAACTCTACCCACACTTCATTCTGTAGAATAAGTTAACAGGATTGCTGACTCCTGTCATAGAAAAACAATGTTCAGGACTCAAGAGAAGAGTTAATTAGAGAGTTACAGGACACACTTGAGAGCAGGATGCGGGACCTCTGAGAAACAGGACGTATTATGAGCTGGAGTTGGGTAGATTTAAGGGCATGTCTTTGAAATGGATGATGTAGGGTGGGTATCAGGTTCCAGAGCAACCCATCTATATGTATTTGAAGTTGAGATCTGCTTCCCACCAATATTGCTGCTTCCTTGGGGATGCAAGAGGAGCAATTTACAGGTGAAAAGGCCAGGCCCAGAGCCTGGTGGGTTTGTTTGTTTGTTTATTTGTTTTATTAGACAGGGTCTCATGCAGTTCAGGCTAGTCTTGAACTTACTACATAGCCCAGGCTGGCCTCGAATTTTCAGTGACCCTCCTGCCTTAGCCTCCCGATTGCTAAGATTAAAGACACATACCACCTTGCCCAGCTTCAAGGCCCGATTTACAGGCTACGTTATTGTCTTTAAGACCTTTAGGAATTGGGGGAGGGGGGTATCAGGAATCAAACTCAGGACCTTGCACTTGCCAGGCAAGCGCTTGTGCTGCGGAGCTCTGTCCCCAGTGGGACCTTTTTGGTTTTTTCTTGAGTCAGTTTCTTGGAAGGGAAAATGGCTTTAAGCTGCAATGAGGCACAATTTTGAAATCTCAATTTTCTTCTTCCTAATTACCTAGTTTTTATTTCTTCTATCCTATCTCAGGCTGGAATCTCAAAAAGCAAGGATAAAATCAACCTGGCTTAATCTTTGGAGAAGAAACTTGCTACACCTTCCAGTAACATCACTTCCTTCTTCCCCTTTGCCTTTTGCCCAGAGCAAGAGGGTTGCAGTGGGGATGGTGTAGCAAGAAAGCTGGTGCAATGGGGTAAAGTTCCAAAAAGCTGGCAGGATGAGATGGAAAGGGAGAGTGGTCAAAAAAAAGTCTCTTGTTTCTAACCAGAGCCCAGCCTCTCCTCTCTGCACTAGCGACCGGAAGGGTGAAGTTCATTTGAGGACCAGGAGACTTGGCCGGCAGATTAGGAAAGTGACCGTCCAGTTTCCTGAGCAGTGAGCCTCTAGGGACAGAGAAGAGTGGGTGAACCATGCGCCCTACTAGGAGAGCAGCCCAGCAGGGCCCTGGTCAATGTTTAACCACAGACTTCTAGGGTGGGGATGGCCCGGGTGATCTGTATGTTTGCCAGTTTCCTGTGAGTAAATATTTCCCAATAGCTGATGTGAGCTACCACTGTGACTGTCACCAGCCTTATGCACAGTCAGCTCTCCAAGGAGATAACTCCAAGGGAGGCTTTTTGACAAGGAAAGTTACAAGCTAGACTATGGGTGAGGAGACGGCTAGCGGGCAAACACAACTTGGTGGGAAGCGCTTTGGTTGTCCTTTAAACTCCAGTTCATCTATTTTTTTTTTTATTTTAAGAGGGAAAGAAAAGAAAATTAAAAACAGACAAAATAGAAAAAACAAGAAGAAAAGTAGAATACAGAGTTCAAAAAAGTTAACATAAAATTGCTAGTTGATACATCACATAATGTTAACAATAGTTGTTAAAGTTACAGAGTCAAAGCATAAAAAGTGGCTAGACACTCAAACATTGACAGTACAAACTCTTCTGTTTAATGATCTACCAAAAACTCAGTAATATGGTCATCTATTTACACACTATACCTACCATTGTATCCTTTAGAGAACTTTCCTTCCCTTTCACTTTTACAGATCTATTATATCTATTATACTTTTCTATATATTATACTTTTTGGATACCATTATTTGGTCTGTTATTATTTTTTACACTAGAGAGACAATGTGATATTTATGAATGTGACTCTTGTGTGTTTCACTAATGAGGATATTCTCAAGTTGCCTCCATATACTGATAAAGTCCTCAAGATCATCCTTTTTTATAGCTGAGTAATATTCCATTGTATGAAAATACCACTTATTTTCATCCACTCTGCATTTGATGGGAATTTTGGTTGTTTCCAAGATTTAGCTATCACAGATTGTGCTGCAATGAACATAGGTGCACAAATATCTGTGTGACCTGATGTTTTCAATTTCTCTGGGAAAATACCCAGAAGGGGAATAGCTGGATTGAATGGAACTTCCAATCCTAGTTTTTTGAGGAATCTCCATACTGACCTCCACCAGTCTGCACTCCCACCAACAGTGGGAAAGTGTTCCTTTTTTCCTGCAGCCTTACCAACATTTGTTATCAGTTGTTTTCTTGATGGCAGCCATGCTTTCTGGGGTGAGATGAAATCAGTAGCATTCCTGTACACAAACAAAAAACTCACTGTGAGAGAAATTATGGAAATATCGCCTTTCACAATACCATCTAAAAAAATGAAATACCTAGGAATCAACCTAACGAAGAATGTAAAAGACCTCTATGCCGAAAATTATACTACGCTAAAAAAGGAGATTGAAGAAGATATTAGAAAATGGAAGGATATTCCTTGCTTTTGGCTAGGAAGAACCAACATTATGAAAATGGCCATACTCCCAAAACTGTTATACAGATTTAACGCAATCCCAATCAAAATACCATTGACACACCTCACAGAAGTAGAGAAAACACTCCTAAAATTCACCTAGAAACAGAAGAAACCTAGAATAGCAAAGGTGATTCTGGGTAATAAAGGCAAGGCAGGAGGCATCTCAATTCCTGACTTGAAACTATACTACAAAGCCACAGTGATAAAATCAGCATGGTACTGGCAAAGAAATAGACCTGAGGATCAATGGAACAGATTAGAAGATGCAAGCCCTACTGCAAAGACACTCAGCCACCTTATGTTTGACAAAGGGGCTAAACATGTTCACTGGGGAAAAGATAGCCTCTTTAATAAATGGTGTTGGAAAAATTGGCTTTCCACATGCCAAAGACTGAAAACAGACCCATGCCTATCACCATACACTAAACTAAAATCAAAATGGATCAAGGATCTAAATATTAAAACAAACACTAAAACTACTGGAAGACAAAGTAGTTAAAAATCTTGGAGACATAGGGCTAGGGAGAGAATTCATGAATAAAATACAAACTGCATGGGAAATACTTCAAAGAATCAACAAGTGGGATCTCATATTACTATAAAGTTTTTGTACTTCAAAAGAAATCACCAACAAAGTGAAAAGAAAACCCACAAAATGGGAAAGAATTTTAGCCAACAATCCCTCAGACAAAGGACTTATATCCAGAACATATGAAGAACTGAAAAACATCAAGCCCCCCAAATTCAAAGACTCACTCCAAAAATGGGCAGCTGAGATGAACACACAGTTCTCAGATGAAGATATACAAATGGCAAATAAATATATGAAGAAATGTTCACCATCACTGGTCATTCAAGAAATGCAAATTAAAACCAGTTCACTTATTGAATGTGTTTGTTGGTCAACACAACTGTTGTTTTCCCAACTCCAATTTGGGATATGTGGACTGTCATGTACCTAATTTGTGGAGATAGAAGGAACTTAGTAAAATCAAGTTATCCTGAGAAAACCGGTAAGAAGCAGTTTCTTGCCATTGATACAGATTTCTTAGAGCATAATGGCCTCTTTCTGATTATAAATATAATATGCTCATTCCTTAAAAAAATGAAAATATGGAATATAGAAAATGAAATTTAACTGCAACCCACTGAAAAATAATCTTTCTTTCCTTGTTTATTTTATATAGGAGATTTAGCCCAGTGCCCCAGACCTGAGCTACATCCCCAACCCTTTGTTAATTTTATTTTTTATTTTAAGACAGAAATGGGATGAGGTAGCTCACATCTGAAATTCTAGCACTTTGGAGGCTAAGGCAGGAGGATTGCCATGAGTTTGAGGCCAGCCTGGGATACATGGTGGGACTCTATCTCAAAAACTACACACACACACACACACACACACACACACACACACACACACTCTCACATTTTAAGACAGCATCTTCCTAAGACACTAAGTTGCCTGGACTGGGCTGACACACTTAGTGAGACCATTTTTTAACTTCCAATAATTTTTGCTGAGTTTTTGAAAGTGGTTTTTTTAAATATATAAAACTACGGTAATCTATACATGATTTTGACTCTTATATTTTCCCTGAATTTAATAAGCATACACAATGCTGTGATTATGTTTTTGGACAACTTTTAACTAAAAAGTAAAACGCCTTATGGTTAAAAGAAAAAATTCAGCTGAACTTTGAGGATGCTTTGTAGCTGACAAAAAAGACAACTAACAAGCCATGGTGACACACACCTGAAATCTCAACACTGTGGGAGGCTGAGATAGGAGGGTTGCAAAGGGCCCCTCTCAGCAGTTGAGTAACTTGGTGAGACCTTGTTTCCACATAACAACCCCTAGGCTGGGGACATAGCTCAGTGGCACAGCACCTGCCTGGCAAGCACAAGGTCCTGAGTTTGATTCCCAGTACCAATAAATAAATTAATTAACTAAAATTTTAAACATAATAATAAAAATAAATAAAAACAACCATAAAAAAGGCTGGGGATATAGCTCAGCACTGGAGTCCCAGATTCAATCTTCAGTGCTGGGAAGGAAGGAAGGAAGGAAGGAAGGAAGGAAGGAAGGAAGGAAGGAAGGAAGGAAGAAAGAAAATAATGTATTATTCCACTTGCACCATATTTGTTTATTCAACCAACCAGGAATAAAAACTATTCAGAAAAAAAATTGCAGCTGTGCTGGACATACACAGATCATTTCTTGTCATTATTCCTAAATAATGTAATGACTACATAGCACTGACATTATATTAGATATCATAAGTAATCTGAGATGATGTAACCTGTATACTGGAGTGAATGGGTTCTATGCAAATGATATGCTGTTTTCTACAAGTGACGTGAGCATCCCTGGATGTTGGTACCCATGGTGCATCCAGGAACTCATCCCCCATGGATACTGACTGAGCAACTTTTGTACCTAGAACAGTTAAGTTCCTAGAAACAGGAAATAGAATGGTGGTGGCCAGGGGCTTGGGAGACAGAAGGATGAAGAGTTAGTATTTAACAGGCGCAGAGTTTCTGTTTCACAATGAGTTCTAGAGACAGATGGTGGCGATGGTTGTGTAACTGTGGATCTGTGTATACTGAGGAAATAAAGTGATAAATATACAAGACAGAGAGCAGAGATGCTTCATCAGTGTGAATTCAAAAATTGAATCAATAAAAAAATTGAATCAAACCAAAAATATAATCAATTTTACGGTAAAAAATGCATCTTGAAAATAAGTATTTTTCTCTCCTTGCCTGGTCCCAGTATTCTTTCACAGGGGCCAATAGGCTACCAACTTGTGGAAACTACAGTTTTCACTGGTGACCTAAGATGTACCAGGTGGAATATTATACAGCCACTAACACTTTGTGTTTTCAAAATTTAGGTAACAATAGAGGATTCATCTATTGAAATACTTAGATATATAATCAAAATAGAATGTTGTTGTTACCAGCCTTATTGATATGTAGTTCACACTCAGGTATATAATTCAGTGGCTCTTAATATAGTCAGAGTTGTAGAACAATCATCACCATCAATTTTAGCTTTCCCCCCAAAGAAATCCTTTACCTTTTAGCTATTACCCAACTCTTCACTTCCCCACTCCAGCCCCTGGCAATCACTAATCTACTCTGTCTTCATAGACTTAGCTCTTTTGGACATTTCCTGTAAATGATATCAAGGAACATACTTTGAGCCTGGCTTCTTTCATATCATAACATTTTCAAAGTGTCGTGGATCAGTAACTGGTGGTCAGTTGTTTTTGTTTTGTTTGTTTGTTTGTTTGTTTGTTTTGGTACCGGGGATTGAACTCATGACCTCCTCTTTGCCAAGCAGGCACTTACACCACTGAGCTAAACCCCTGGCCCCTGGTGGTCAGTTTAAACACCAGCTGAACTGAATCAGCACAGTGCTGGGCACGGATGGCCCACCTGAGGGCTGCTGCCAGCACAGATAGAGACCTAGAGAGGAAGAGTAGTGTGGGTTCTCTTAAGTGTTGCTGTTGTTGTTTGGAGCTGTGGGT
>PVJX010026277.1:0-26026 GCA_004027295.1 Dolichotis patagonum | reverse complement strand
ATAGAAACTCCTCAAAAAATGAAAACTAGAATGCCCATCTGGAAGTAACCTGAGTGGCCACCGGCAGGTGGATGGAAAAACATAGTGTAGTCTATGTATACAGTGGCCTATTATTCAAGCTTGCAAGTGGAGAGGGTTCTGGTATGTGCTGTACTATGGGTAAATCTCGAAGGCATTATGCTAAGTGAGTCAAGCTGGGCACAGAAGGACAAATAGTGTATTGCTCTGTTTATACCAGATGACATAGAATAGTCAAATTCATAGAGACAGTAAGTTGAATGGTGCTTGCTAGAGACTGGGAGAGCAGCAAGTGAGGAGTCATTATTTTAATGTGGACAGTTTCAGTTTGGAGAGATAATAAAATTCTGGAAATAAATCATGGTAATAGTTTTAAACAATGTGAATGTAGTAGTTCCACTGAACTGTATGGTGAAAAATGATTAAAATGGTAAGTTTTATGTTAGGCATATTTTATCACAATACATAAAAAGATTGATGTGTTCATCTTAGTTGTCCTCATGTACCTCACATTGACAGGCTGCAAACATATAACAGCAAGATTTTATATCTGGTGAGTTTATCTTGAAGACCCCAAGAGCCAGGGTCAATTAGTTGCAGCTTTGTCTAAACAGTTGGCATAGGCCACTAGAAGTCTCCAAGGGAGGTCTTTACTTGCCATGATTTAAAGTTAAGGAGAAAATGATTATGAGATGTAAAGAAAGAGAATTTAATTACAGTTCCTAAGGCTGAAAAGGTAAGGAATCCAAAGTGGCACCCTGGATATCTGTAAGAACAAGTAGGGAAAGGTCTACTAGAAGTGTTCCGAAACTAGTTAGCCCTGACTCTATACAATTTGACTTTGGCCTCAGCCACTGTGTCATTTCTAACGATTTTTTTAAACTAGATTTCCAAATACACATTCCTTCTATAACTGCAACAGTATTGTAAAATACGCTGCAAAGCTTGCCTTAAGGGACCCATTGCCTTTTTTATATTTAAACAAGGGTACAGAATGCTGGAAGCTATCATCAATGCTTGATGGAAAGAATGTGATGTCTGTTTCCCTGGTGCTGTAAATGTGACTGCTGGTAGATCTATTAATAGCCCAGAGTTGGATTTTGACCTTTGATTTATTAAATTAAAGAAATATAAAGATAGAGATAAATGAGATGAACTCATGAGAACCCAGGGCATATCCCCCTCATTTTTCTTTATGAATATTTAGCATATTGTGTGGGGGGATAGATCCATATAGCCATAATTAGTGTTTTCTGTACAAAACCTCTTAAAATGTAATTACTACTTCCAGGTTAATCTGTATAGAAATAAGTCTTATAGATCTCACCTTCTCTCATCTTTCTGCCATTTTGTTTGTTTTCAAAGAGTCATTGCTATGTTCTCAGCAAAGTTCTGCCATTCTGTGGAAAGGCAGAGAGTCAGAACAGGGGACATTTTTCCTGTCTCCCTTCTCTTACATATACAGTCAGCTACACCTCCTCTACTATGGGCAGGCTGGGGACCCCAAGTGTCTCATAGATGACACAGAAATCTCAGCTTCATTGGGTAATGACCACAATATACATTTAGAGCCAGGCTAGGGACTTGATTGAATGCATTGTTCACACTTGATTAGGCTGCTCTTCATGAGATATAGGTTTAGATTTAATGCTACTTTTATATACTTTAGTATTGCACTTTGATTGTTCAACATTTTCTTTTTATTGTCTTGACAGACCTCAGATTGAATGCTGCAAAAGTTGTGGTCCAAGTACATACTATACCACTAGCTCTTGATCTTTAAAGGAATTGGATATTTTGTATATGTATCTAATGAGATGATGCTATGCATTTGTGTCTCAATGTGAATGAGTTTATGTGGATCCATCCTAAAGCTGGGTGAGGATTAGGGACAATGAGACCAAACTGTAGGAACTCTAAGAGTTTGTGATGCACTTAGTGAGTTGAGCTAAAAAATACATGGTTCCTTGGAACCTGTTGGGATAGTTTATTGGAGGGCACCTGTCCATGTGTGTACATTGGCAAGCTTGATGTTTTCAGCTTAATTTTCTATATCAAAACTAGACATGTAGAAGAAAATTAAGAAAAAGACTTCTGTGTCATCTCCCTTTTACTCAAGTGCCAATTCTGAAGAAGTCTGAGTCACCATTGGCCACAGTATTCTGAGATCTCAAGAGTCATCATGCAGGCCAACTGATTGGGTGAAAATTCCTTTTCACTTGCTCACAAATTAAACAAGTACTAAAAATCTCATGCTCTGATTAATTACTGACATTTTTATTATTTGAAAACATGTTAGTTGCCAAATATTCAGCCAGTACTACATGTTCCTCCATAGAGAAGGCGACCAAATCTTTGAAAAGTTATTGAGGAAATGAGTATATCTAAGGATTATTTTTTGCTCAATCTAGTTTTCGGACAGTTATACTTCTACTTTGTACTCATATTCATTTATTTTCTAATCATTTGGGAGAAATTCAGAGACAGCTGTTTGGCTCTTCTGCTAAAATCTCAAGTCATGGAAAGAAGAAACCAGGAAGTATTTTGAACTCTGTAGAACTAAATGGAGCTCTGAGGCTTGGCACATGATCATAGAAGTCTCTTAATATTGACCTTATTTTGTCAGCTCAGAGACATTACAAAATGATAGAATTTCTCTGAAAAAAAAATAGTGCGGTAGTGTAACAGTTGTGTATAATAGCCTTGTCTCTCAAAATAATGCAAACCAGGTCTTTCTTGAACTGTCAAATTGTTCAATCGGTGGTTGCAGTTTTCCAAATCTAACTTATATGGCATATTTTGGAGCATACTTATGCATTGCTTATGAGATGGCTTTTATAAATAGCCAGAGCAATGAAATTTCAGTTAGAATATTAAGGAATCCTCAGTAAAAACATGTAAGCAATAAAATTGTCAAAGGGAATAATGGGACCGCCAGCTTTGGAAAGGTTCCAGGCTGATCTTGACATCACCTCTCTGTGACAATTTGAAAATCACAGGAGCAGGCTTTCCGTAATGCGGAAGAGCAGGCAGATGAACCACCAGGATTTGCTGGGAACACAACTCCCGTTTTCCATTTGGTGCCCTGTAATTTTTGATTGGATAGCTTTGTGTTCTTGCCTGGAAAAGAGCCAAATAAAGCTTGCTAGATACAAGTTGAACACAGTGATTTTCAAATCTTTGGAGATAAGCATATTTTGGTACATTACTATGTGTGCTGTTTGGATTTTGAATGTTTGAATGGATTACAGTATTAGTTTCTGATGACTGCTGTAACTAGGCACCTTAGAACCATGGTACCTTCTCACGGTTCTAGAGGTCAGAGGTCCAAAGTCAAGGAGTTGGCAAAATTGTACTGCCTCAGAAGTTTCCAGGTGAGATTCTTACCTTTTTTATGGTACCCTAATATATAAGACTTTTTACACCTACCATAACATTAGAAAATCAGAAAAAAATATTTGTTTGTTTGTACATTCATATATGCATACATACTATGTGTATGTTTGTAGTACATAGTAAGCTCATTCCTCTTAGGGAGTTGGTTCATGTACATAATACTGATTTATTCTTTTTTATCCCCTTCTCTGATCCTTCCCACATCCATCCATCTCTTGATCTCCTTCCTTTATTCCCACTGTTTCTAATATCTTTGTTTTATTTTGCTCTTTATTCATAATTTGGGTTTTTCATATGAGAGAAACCATGCTATATTTCAGCTTCTGTGTCTGATTTAGTTCACATAACATTATAGTCTCAAGGTGCATACTTTTACCTACAATTGACAGAAGTCTATCCTTCTTTATGACAAAGTAGTACTCCATTGTATTTATATCTTTTAGTTCCTGATGGCTTTGATATTTCATTACTTATGGCAGCATAACTCCAAACTCTTTCTCAATCATCACATGACTTCTTTTATGTGTTTTCTTCTGTAATTTCTCTGATTTTTTCATTGGATTTAGGGCACTTAATACAAACTGATCTCAAGCTGAGGCAGGAGAATCTCAACAAGTTCAAAGCCAGCCTGGGCTACACAGTGAGATAGCTAGATGCAGTCTCAAAAAACAACAAAAAATTTGATCTGAATCCAAGATCTTTAATTATATCTTCAAAAATCCTTTTTCCAAATAAGGTCATATTTGGAGGTACTGAAATTTGTGACTTAGACATACAGTTTTGAGGTCCTAGTTAACACACTAGAGTCAGCAAGGAAGACTGAATTAAAGTAGTGGTAAGTAGAAATATTTCCATTTCTTCCAGGCCATGCAGACAATCTTAGTCTTATCGAGGTCTCTGAAAAGAATAGGAGGAAAATCTGTCATTCAGAAACTTTCTTTAACCTGCCAAATAGTAACTTAAGAATTCTAAATTTTGTTTTATAAACAGAGTATTTTATTCTTTCAGAATACTTGCTTTAATTCCTAAGGCAGTGTATCATAGATTAGCTAAATTTTGACATATCTTGAATTGTGGGATTGGCAGGGCTTTGAGGATGTAGGAATTGGCAGTGGCCACAACCCAGACTGCGTAAATCCCAAAAGCTCAGCTCTGAAGTGATGCGAAGGGAGATGCCAGAAAATTTCTCAGTGCTCCTTAGTGGAGAAGAAAAAGAGGACTAGGACCTAGATGACAAGTAAATGAAATCCCTCAAAGCCATCACGAGAAGCCTGCCCACTCCTGATTCTCATGTTGCCAGGGCTTTGATGGGCATTTCACAAGCCAGTGTGCTGACCTAATGCATTTGAGGTACCTTTCATTGCTGTTATTTGGCACATGAGATGGCTCAGATGCCCTATGTTTAAGTCACTGTTTAGTATATTGTTGTGATATGTGTGCCTTTTATTGCAGAATTTGACAACCCTTTTAGGGAGTTTGGTGATAAGTAGGTAGCATTACAGCCCAGAAAGTGATGTCTTACAAATAGAGAGGAATGTGATTCCTGTGGCATTAGCACCATGTGGTTAGAAATAGAACACATAGGTGACAGAGAGCACTTGAGAATGAGATCAGCTGACTTCTAAGTCGTCCTCAAACAGTATCTATGCTGCAAGTTCATTACAATCCAGAAAGGACTTCATTTATTTTTATTTAAAGTCTACTCAGTGTTGGAAATGTTTCCCCACTGAGGAAGAAAATCACAAATGTCCATACTCTCTAATGATAACTAGAGAATCAAATCCTTTACCACTACCACCGAGATCCACCACCAAACTTAAGCTGCTAAAATATGGGGCATTCATGGAATCGTTGTACAGTCAGGCTGACAGATGAGGAGATGAGATCATGGAACAGACAGTTTCATTCCCTGTTGGGAACTCTGTATGTCATGGAGGCCACGTGTGGATGCACCTGGGTCAGTCAAGAAGCAGACAGAGTGGGAAAGTGTGGACAAGAGTCTTCATATTGGTTTTCATGGGATGAAACAGGCAAGGCAGAGTGAGCAGGCTCAGGCTTGGCTAGTTTGAATAATCACCCTGGGGTGATTAAGACAGAAAAATAATAGCCTGAAGTGTGGGAGCTCTGTAAAGAAGCCAGGCAAGCTGATCTGGGCATATCTTCCTGATGTCCAGTACAAACTATGTCAAGCTGTGAGCATCGGAAAGATGTTAGAGAAATAAGACATGCAAGCTGAAAACATGGTAGTACACTCGTGCACACACATGCTCATGCCTTCTAAGAAGGACTTTTCCAAAAGCAAAGAGTCACTTTGCAATTTTGCTACTCCAGGCACAAAGCCATAGGGACCAATTCACCAAGTTACAAATAAATTTCCTTGGTTGGAGACTACTGGAAACACTGAGATAATCTGAGATAATCATTGCTTTGTTGATTCCAGGCTTCCAGCCTGCTAGGCAAGTTCTCCACCACTGAGCTACACCCCAGTCTTTATTCCTTTCTTTCTTTACTTATTCATTAAAGTAAAGTATGCATCAGGCCCGAAAACTTGACTTAGTACTTGGGTTTCATGTCTTGTCTAAAGGTATTCACCTTTTTCCTTCCACTGCCCCACTGTGATTCTGGTTTCCAGCTCCCCGTCAGTGGTTCCTGTGTTCTTCCAGTTGTGTTAACTTCATTCCCCAGGCTCTGTGCTCAGCACTGAAGATGGAAGAATAAACGTTACACCGCCTTCAAGAGTTCAAATTGGCAACAAACAACTATATAACTAATGGCACAAAAAGGTCTTCTGTCTTATGGTAGGGGGTTGGACAGAGAGCTGTTGAAACTCAGGACAGATCCTGCTAAGCAACTCGACCTTGGGGTTCAAGAAACATTAGCAGAAGTAACACTGAAGTTGGATCTTCAGAACACAGAGAGATTTACTAGGCCATGGGAAGCTGATAAAAAAGCTGAAGCTGGAGGATTAAGAACCACCTATACCCTAGTTAGGAACTTGAAATACACCCTACAGACTGTGGGCCTCTGGTTGATTGAGTAGGTCTGATGGGACTCTGAGTTAATCCCAGCTCTCATGGCAGTGCAGAGGATGGGCCAGCGTGCACAGAGACTAGTTTGCGGGTCCAGGGAGAAGGTTGTTACCATTGGCCGGAAAAGAGATAAAATCCATAAATCACATAAATCAAAGCATCGGTGATCTCTATGCAGTTATTTGTTTATCTGATATGATGCACCCACTAGATATAAGTACACCTCCCCAGTATCTCCATGGGCCAGACTCTGCCAACTCAAGGGAATATAGTGCCTCACAAAAGGGCCCAAGACCTGCTTTTGATGCACATGCAATCAAGTAGGAGAAGGATGTTGAATATAGTGGGCATAAGGTTGAGTGAGGGATGTCAGTGTCTTGGATTGCCTTGAAAGATACCTGCAGGGACTGTAGAGCACTGTGTCAGTCACTGGCCTTAGTCCGGCATTCAGGAAGTGTTGTGAGCCACTGCCACGAGAGCTGAGACTGAAGCGGGCTGAGCTTCAGTGTGTTTGCCAAGCCCCGAGGTGGCCACAGCGTAGAGCACCAGGGAAGAGGACTGAAGTAGGCAAGAGCCCACTAATGTTTGCCTGGTGTACGATTGGCCTTTGTTGTGTTCCTCCTCCCTGTGACTGCTGTGTGGCTGCCCGAAGTGATGGCTTGGTTATGGAGCATAATCAGACCGAGCAGGCATAGGGACTCTGTAGTACCTCAGGCTGGTACTCCGGGGCACAGGAAACTGAGGCTGTGCTTTGCCCCATTAATGAATAGCATTTCCATGGGAGCAGGTGAAACAACTCAGAAATACGGAATTATACAAGCTTATTTATTTATCTGGCTTGCTTATTTATTTATTCATTTATTTACCTGGATAAAACTAGTAGGGGAAGAAAAGAGTGCCTAGATATTTTCCAACACTGCTGCACAATTTTCTACAAACTCTTAAATCCTCCCCCCAATTTTTAGTCCTCTTTAAATACAAATGACCTTTGAATACAAATGCCTACTTGGATTACCTCTGGACAGGCAGTGCCACCCACTTCCCTGTCTATTTCTGCCTTGCAGATCCAGTGCTGCAACACTGTGTAGACCCAGGGGTACCTTTCTCCTTTTATTCTAACAAAGGTACCTCTTGGACCCTTGGATTCACAGATACATTGCACACTGCAGTCCCTGGACTCACTCAATGATTGCTCTCAATGGCTGCCTTAAAACCACATTTCCGCTGTGACGGCAGCTTGTTAATTGCAGTGTGGAGGCAGAGATTGAAGACTAGAGGTGAGGATGAGGCCAGTTGCTACCTGGAGGACGGGTGGGGGTAGATTTAATGATGATGGGGGCAGTGATACTGCCACATGTTGTGATAGTGATGAAAGAAAGTGAATGCTTCAAGATATTTTCCAAAGTAAACTTGATGGGCCTGCAATTTGATATCAAAGGTGAAGAATAAGATGGTGTCAGGAAGAAACCTGAGTCAAGTGATGGTAGTACCTGGTGAAGTTTTAGGGAAGGGACTTATGATGTGAATTAAAAAGGAAATTGGAGAATGAATAATGCAAATGTGCCTTTATCTTCATTCAAAACAAAGATTCATAGGAGGTTCATAAACCTCACTCTACTGTCTGATCATATCATTGACACCCACTGATTTCCCCTTAGCTCCTCAGGCTTGGATACCTGTTTTTTCCTTTCTCTTTCTCTTAAATGCTCTTGGTTGACTTCAGAATCCATGGAGATGACATCTGCCATGCAGTGGCCATATATCACCAATCCATCTTGGAAGAGCTTGGCCTTTCCTGGGTGAGGCCAGAGAGACTGGTGGTTTGGAGCTGGCCCTTCAGAACAGATGACCAGGCTTAAGCAAATGGCTATATCACTGTGCCTCAGTTTTCTCCCCACAAAATTCAGAGGCGAGCACAAACAGAGATGAAACGTCTAAAGCAAATGGGATGTCCCAGCCCAGAGTTTTGGCCTTTACCATTTTGGGTGTCTGGCAATGAGATCTCTGTATAAGAACTGCTATTACCAGGGAATAAGAAAGAGGTTGCATGCCAGGCACCAACAAAGTTAGAAAACCAGCTGGAAAAAAATTATTCACACTGTATTCTTACCAATAAATAAAACCCATTGCTAAAGTGAAAAAGGAATAAAAAATTAGAAAGAATGATCCATAGATTACTACCTGGTGAGGGAACATTTTTACATATTTGGCTCTGTGCTATTTTTAGCAAGTCAATAGAGTCAAAACATTTAAACATAGCCTATGATCTACAAACAACACAATATATAATAAAAGCTGTACATTAACACCAGATTTACAAGAAGCATGTGATAAATTTGACATAATATAAAAAGCTTTTTGCTCCTACCTTTTTAAGGGGGACTGTTATCTATATAAAGGAATAGCTAAAACAAATACAAACTTATTTTTTTATTTTTTTTATTTTATTTTTATCCTAGGGATTGAACTCATGACCTTGCACTTGCCAGATAGGTGCTTATACAGCTGAGATAAATCCCCAGCCCCCAAACTTATTTTTATTCTAAGAATTCTTTAATCATTTAGGAGACCATGAGAGTAATTGAAATTATATTTGTGGTTTTCCAAATGTGGTTTTAAAATTTGGTTTTAGATTTGTTATAGTCCTTTGACTAACTCAGGTCCTCTTTTATTTGAATTGATTGCAAATTCAGTTCAAGTCATTTTGCATTTAGACTGGATATTGTCTCAAAACTGAAGAAACAATGATGAGAAGTCAGAATAATAGTTGTGTCGTCTACAATGGGAAACAATTCATACAGTGTGAGAGGTGAGATAGTTCTGTACAAAATGTCATGATGGTTAATAACCATTCTGAGAGCATTCCAAAGTGGCTTCATAGAAGAAGTAGTGTTTAATCTGAGTCTTGGAAAATAAGCAATACTTCTGCATGTAGAGGAAGAGAGTGGGAGTCTCATAGTTGGTGAAAACTGCTATGTTAACCAGGTTTTCTTTACTGTAATACAGTATCTGAGTCAGCCGGCTTTATAAAAAGAAAGGTTTTATTTAGCTCACAGTTTTGGAGGCTCAAAAGCATGGTGCCTACTTTGGCGCAGTTCTGGTGAGGAACTCATGGCAAATGACAGAGGGCCATGGCAGGAGTGTGTATCAGAGGGCGTTGGTCACATCTCAATCCAGGGAGCAGATCTTTCTGCTCCCATGTGAGAGGCTAATCTTGTTCCTTTTATAATAGCCCTCTTGCTACAAATCAGAGAATTGCATGTGTTTGCATAAGAACCACCACAGGGTCCCTCATAATCCCTTTCAAGGGCACACCTCAATGACCTAAGGGACACTGACTATCCCCAGCTATTGCCATAACATACCAGAGCGAGGTTCCAATAACATTATGTCACTGAGAAACACTCAGACTTCACCCGAACTGTAGCAACACTGTTGTAAAGCAGGTCCCTGAAGTATATAATACAGGGTAGGTTGAAGGAACATAGTTTGACATGGAATATTGCTGGAGACCAAAAAGGGAGGCTGAGGCCAGATTCAAACAGGCTTAGTTCTTACCTGAAGAGTTTGAACTTAGTGATAGTAATCTAAATCATCAATCCATAGCACTGACTTTCCTGCTCTTATTATATAGAAATACAAATGTAGTGTGTGTGTGTGTGTGTGTATGTGTGTGTGTGTGTGTCTGTGTGTGTCCTCCCTCTGCTAAGACTTAATGACTCTTTTATTTGGCTGTACTTTTTAGTATTGAGCAAATGTTCTTTCATTCCTCAGAGTGTTCCTATTAAAAAAGAAATCTATGTTGTTCAGTAGCTAGCATCATTCACTGAAAGAATGTCCACAGGCCTTCGTTACAAATTGTTTGCTTCATTTAAAATTTTCACACTGGGAAAGCAGATGAAGAAAGGTGACAGTAAGCAAAAGCCAAATGGGTTGGGAGTTATTCTAGCCATTTCGTCCACAAGGCTGACATCAATTTTCTCAGGACATGCATTGCCCCTCTGTCCTTGGCCTTGGCCAGGTGGAGTGAGCAAACCTTGCTGGGGGCAGCAGAACAAGCTGGTCGAAAGGTATGTCTGCCTGGACCTGAACAGAGCCCCAGGGCAGTGTCCCTCTCCGGTAGCCATTCTCTGTGCTAGAAAAATCTGCTCACAGGAAAAAGCAGCCCATTTGGAAGAGTTTGTAAGATGTTGTAAATGTTCCATGGAGGAAAATATCTTGTAAGAATAACGAAAGTTTCTGATAAAACCAGAGCTGTTCACCATGGTTCTTAAAGTTTCAATCAGATGCACACCTGACCTTTTCTAAAGTTGCAAGAACCAAACCCTCTTCCTTAAACGTACTTTTAAATATTTGTTTCTCATCTGTTTTGTGTGCAGAGGCTTTATTCTGAAGAATATTTGGAACCCAGAATATTTCTGTATGTTTAGTGAAATGTAAAAATAGACCTGGTTGATTATGTTGTCGTGGGAGACATATCTATTAAATAGCAAAGTGATAAATTAATCTCATTGCCAGGGGGAATATTTTTGTTGCCTGATAAAGTATGTTTCCTGTTATTTGACAGGGAATCAAGAAATATGTTGAGTTTCCTTTTTGCCTTGACTGCTAGGAAACGTGTATGTGGTTAAGTTTATATTAAATTGCCATATGTTAGCTATCTTCAGCCTCCATTTTCTTGTAAAACTATCTTGTTCCTTTCTCTGATTTTTGTATACTTATTTTGGTAGCTATGTAGTATTTCTTAGTATAATAATTTTATGTAACTATTTCTTAGTATATTTCTTCTTTCATGTAATTATTTCTTAGTATAACTTATCTGAATAACATATTTTTGGAAAAATAATAAGGAATTGGCTAACTCTATGGTATAGCCTGGTGAATATCTCCTGTCCCCCCATAGAATAGCCAAATCATCTAGTCACTATTAGGTTTGAGAATTATGAATGGCCAAGCTGTTTGGTAGGCAGGTGGAATGACAAGAAATCATGGGAGTCATGACATAGGTGTTTGGGACAAATGTCCCTAATTACCTGCTATCTTCTAAACCAATTTGCTTGTGGCTTAAAGAACTGAACCTGAAATTCTTGTAGTAAGAGTTATTTTGTTTTTTTTTTAATATGAGTATGGTGATTGTTCAGTATCCATTGTACATCGCTTTCATGATTCCTCCCAGAAACCAAAATTCATAGATGTTAAAGCTTCTTTCTATAAAATATATAGAGTGCATAATTTGCATATGACCTATGCACATCCTCCAGTACACTTTAAATTTTTTCTGGATTATAGAAATTATTCCCAATGCAATGTAACTGGTGCATAAGTGGTTGATACACTGTCTTGTTTTAGAGAATACTGATAAGAAAAATGTCTGCATGTTCAGTACAGACATATCCACAATAAGCCTTGCCACATAGTACAAGAAAGAGACACAGGCAAACTGTGCTCAAATGAATACTGGAGAAAGACAGTATTGTGAAATGGAAGAACTCAGCAGGGTATGGCCACATATGACTTCAGTTGTGTGGATTCAGCATAATGCTCAGTGTGTGGTAAACTTATGTTTTGCTGTTTGGAACTTTCTGGATTTTTTTCCAAGTCTTTTGGATCCTCAGTTGGTTAAACATATAGTTGTGGAATATGGATAGAAACATATTTCAAAGACTTTTCTCTAATTAACTTGTTAGAATATCAGGACATTAATGTTTGCAAACATTTAAAGTGTCTTTATTATGTGCCAGGAAACCTCTAGATCTGTTCAGTGATATTTCTGGAAAAATCACCTGTGCTGCAGCATGCTGAAAGTTTAGCTCAGTGTCTGGCACTGAGATCAGTATTATATACCTGTGTGACAAATAAGAATGTTACTGAGTAGAATGGCGACACATAGTCAGTAAAAATATGAGATTCACTGTTAGCTTTGAATTTTAGATGACCAATAAATGTTACTGTACATGTGATGCATGCAATACTTGGCACGTACTTATTGTAAAACATATCATCCCATGTATTAATTGAGCTATACCTATGCTAAAAATATTTGATTTCCAAAATTCGTATTTAACTATGATTTATTTAATAATCCAAAATATGATTCAATATGGAATGGTGTCTTGTGATAAATGCTGAGGTATTTCCAACAGGTCAGGCCTGTATTTCTTTAAAGACTTTATCCACTCACTGTATCCTATGCTTACCTAGAGCAAGCCTGAACTTCCATCCATATTTCTTGATTTAACACAGATTCCCCATCTCTTTAGGCAGATGATCTATAGCCTCCTCATGTTTTAAGGAGATTCAGTCAATGGTTGGCTGGATCCAAGGCAGAAACATCATGGCAGAGGGGCATGGCAGATCAAAGTTGCTTATTTCCTGTTAGCTAGAAAGAAGAGAACAGTGCTGGAGAGGAAAAAATGAAGGACCAGAGATAGACCCCACAGCCCACCAAGATACACCCTGAAATATGTTCCACCAAAAACTTGGGTGACTCCTAAAACAATCCAGTCAACACAATGAAGTTTAACCATCACATTTGCTGGTGATTAACATTTACTAGCTTCCCAAAGGTGCTAGAAACGTGTCAGCATTGCTCTAGTGGTTCTCAGCCTCACCTAAACTTAGCATCTGGGGATCATGTAAAAATCCTGGTGCCCAGGTCACACCGCAGAGTAATTCTTCAGATTCTCCAGAGTAGGACCAGACATGGACCATCTTCATCATTCTAATATACACCGTGAGATGAAAGATACTGCCTAGGGTTATGGCCTGCTGAAGTCCAGTGATGCCAGTTCTCCAGATTCCCTGCTGCAACATACTTCCTGTGTTCTGTCCTTCCATTCACCAGCCCTGCCCTTGATATCCCTTCAGCTTCCAGTATAGTAGTAGCATCAGATTCTTGGTAAAACTGAAAGCTCAAGCATGCTGATTTCTAAGAGCAGAGTGCATTTTGGCAAGGTCATTCAGTTTTGCTCTAAGGTCTATGTACCACTTTGGACTGGAAATGTTTGGTTAAGTTTCTAGATGGTTCCCATGAAGATGACATACCTTTATCCTTTTTGTCATGTGATGACTGGGCTGGTCTCCCTACTAAATGTGTTTGAGCTACCTCCTCAGAGGAGAGTGAGCTGTAAGTTATGAACATGACTATGTCTGGGTAAATAAAAGCATCATTCTTGAGGGCTGGCAGCATTAACATCATTTTTCTGGGACTAGCCCCAGGAAAGACGAGGAGTTGATGGACCAGTCCCTGATTCCCTGGTACCATGATATATCAGAGAATTCCTTTATAACTTTGGGGAACAGCCCCATTGTTTTCTTTCTAGTCGTTGCCTCATCAAATGATTCTACAGTTACAGGACAGTTTCCTTGTATTTCAGTCTTCATCAAGTACAAAGTGTAAAAGCCTTGTGTAATTTAGTCCTGGATTTGTAGAGTCAAGTGCATAATTACAATATGCATGATTAAATGTTTTCGTGGGTTTGGGTTGACTCATCCAGTTTGCTCTGTGTGCTCTGTTGAATTAGTGGAGTTCTAACTGACTGCTTACTGAAAAGGATATACTTCATTTTGCAAAGAGAATGTTACATTTCTCATACTTTAACCTGGCTGTTTAAAAATTCAAATTCTCTTATGACATTGCCTTTCCATTTTTGCATTTTAATTATTATGAAGCAGTCAAGAACGTTCAGTCATTAAGCGATAATCAGATGCTGATTGCTTAAACTCCAGAGTATTTGCTTTTAAAAACCTTAGTCCTAGGTAATAAATGGTGCGAGTTTATCAAAGAAAGTGGCATATACTTTTACTCTGCTTTGATCCAGTTCTGTAACAATTTCTACCTGCTGGTTTCAATTGGTCCTGGGAATATCTTTTATGTTAAGCCCACTCACAGCTAGAAGGAACCAGCATCAATCTGACAATAGAATAATATTATCTTCCCACTAAACAAAGTGAAAAAGCCAGTGAGACAAAGCGTCCTGTCAATAATCCATAGCCCAAACTATATGGTCTCCTGCTATTTTTAGAACTTGAGGGAAAAAGTATTCCCTTATTGTAAAAATTATCCAATTAAATATGAGGCTGGCCACTGGGAGACTCAGTGTTTTCTCTGAGCACCATTTCATAGTCCAGCATTCCTTTTAGGAAGCAAACAATGAAGCTCACCAAGGTGGTGGCCTTTCAAGGAAGAGTGGGTCCTGTGACCATTCTGTTACCTGCACCACACATGCCTGGGAGTGTTTCCCAAAGGCTATCTTACCAGCTTCATAGAGTTGCAGAAGCAGTGTGGCCTCATTAGATAATCAAGGCAGAGTTAGTATGATGTGAGCGCTCCCTGAGTTTCACCAAAGCCTTAAATTCAGATCACCTTTCTTTATAGGTGTGCTGGACAGCACAATGTTAGCTCTATAGGTTTTCCTGCAGTAAAATTATTCTAATTTAATGATAAAGTTGACATGCATAAATAAATAAATGCTTTGGACCAGCTCAAATAACATAAAACTAAGCTTTCATGAATATTTGTGCAACTAAGTACTGTTAATAAGTTTAAGAGTTGGCTACCTTTCCTTAAAGATACATTATAAAATTTTAGACTCTGAAGTTTGAGACTAGTGAGAAATAAGAGAAACTTTCATTAAATGCCCCAAATCAGAAAGCATAAGTTAAAACAACAAACCATTTTTCCAAAGCCCATTGATCTTGAACTTGGATTAACTCCCTTCCTCTGCCTGAGCCCACTCTGATTTCCCTGTTTTGCTTGCTTTTTATTAGGGTGAGGCGGGTGAACTTGGATTAACTCCCTTCCTCTGCCTGAGCCCACTCTGATTTCCCTGTTTTGCTTGCTTTTTATTAGGGTGAGGCGGGTGAGGTGCTCACCTGGGGAGCAAATTATAAGGGGTTTCTATGTGTACTGCAATCAACATAAATAATATTGCATGGTGGTACCTTTAAAAAAATCGAAATGAATGCAAAAATGTCCAAGATGAAGAAAATATCACCATTTTAGCAAAGATTAAATGGATAAGATAGAGTCATGAAGTGCAGGGGCAAATGCAATACTCATAAAAATGTTACTGTTTTGATAGTGGAGAGGTGATGATTTTCCTTGGAGGTTGGTACACACAGCTGGCAGCTTGGGTATTCACACCACCTGTGGCTTTACACACTCCCCCAAATGGAAAGAATAGTTTTGCTCTGAGTTCCAGGCCTCTCACTTACTTCTGCCTTGCCTTCTAGTTTATTTCCCTGTGTTCCCCATTCTACCCTAAGCCCCTTAAGAACAAGGATCCTGCCTTCTCACCTGTGAACTCCAAGAGCCTAGACAGTATCTGTACTATGTGTTCCTTTTCTGCTCTATCAAGCTTGGAGTCATCTTTCCAAACCCTGCATGTCCTTATCTTATCCTAGTGTCTTCTTAGTGTTGGCTTGCCTGTTCCCACTGACATCTGTGGTACTAGTCGATGTTTCCCTCCCCATGGATAAGCCAAATGAATAGAAGCAGTGTGCAGAGCAGCACAGTTGGTATGTAGGAGATCACTTCCACGGCCATACGCATAATTGGCTTGTGAGTTACCTATTACTGTGTAAAAATGTACATTAAAAATATACTGGGTATTGTTGTAGCTTTCTAAGTCACATGCGCACTGTGACATGCCTGGATTCTCTGCTTAGGATTTTATCAGGCTGAAAGCAAGACATTGGCGGGGCCTGCCATTCTCCAGTTCTAGAGCCTCAGTTTTCTTCTCTCCTCATCATTTATTTGCAGATTCAATTCCTTGCCACTATAGGATGGAGGTCCCAATTCTCTTAACCTGTGCCCACTTCATGTTCAAGCCAATAAAAAACAATGAATACTTTTGAGGCTTCGAGTCTCTCTGACTTCCTTTTCTACATTCCTTTAAAGGCTCATGTAACATCCTGGAGTCCACCCAGATAATCTAGGATAATGCTGCTATTGTAGGGTCAAGTGATTAAGAACCTTAATTACAGCTGACAAGTCACTTTTGCCATCTAAGAAAACCACAGGGGAACCATAGAAGGTGCAGGCCATGAGGACCAATATGGGGGGTTGCCACACCTGGCAGTTGCAAAGGAGGGAGTTGAGCATTTGCAGTTTCTGTTGGTGCCTCTGGGCCCAGCCGTCCTTGGCTTCTTCCCAGTTTCTCTTACTAGGGTACCTGAGAAGGTGGGCAGACGTTAGCTGCTGAGATCTACAGGGATATTTCTGATGGATGGAATCGAGAATACTTCTCATGACAATCTACATTGTCATTTCTGGGGCTTTGGCATCAGTATTTCTTTGAACAATCAGGAAAGGCATCTTGGGTTCTAATACCATGAACCCCATCTGGGCTGGAGTTATCTATTATTCATTCCTGTACCCCTTATGGGCAACACCACGCATGACCCATGTGAGGCACCACAGAAATGCGTATTTGAATAAATGAACTAATAAAAGAATTGATCCATCCCAAGCATCTTCTATTTAGAGGTTTTGAATTGATATTTATAGTCACCATTTCCTACCAGCTGCTTCCATATTCCCCAAAATGCTGGAACGCAGCATCCAATTGTCCAGGCTATCTGTGAGCAATCATAATCATAGAAACCTCACTTCCCTTCTGAGAGAGCTGGATGGAATATTTCCCTGAATTTGTTGTAGTCTAATCATCAGCACCAACATATGCATCTGTTTCTCCTTCCCTGTCACCACTCAGGCTTCCTAGGCTTATACTAATGGCCTCAAATGTCTATGCTATGATTAGGAACTGCATGTGTATATTTATGCCTGGTGTTGAGACTCAGAATCTACTAGAATTTATTTTTAATTAGTTGAATTACCAGCTATTTGTGAAGTCTCTAAGTCAGGTTTTTTTAAATTTTTCATTATATAATTCAATACTTATTACCATACTATTAATACACTCAGATACACACATGGGCATACACACATTCTGACCTGCACACACAAATGCTTAGTCCATGGAGGAAAAATTACATGTGGTTCAAAAGAGAAACACATAGAAAATTGCCTAATAATTTTATCCTTGGTTTGGTGCCAGATTTCTTTTCTTTCTTTCTCTTTTCTTTCCTCATTTCTTCTTTCTTTTTCTTCTCCTTTTCTTTTTCTTCTCTTGTTCTCCCTTTGTCTCTCTCCCTCTCTCCCTTCCTCTTTCTTTCCCTCTTCCCCTGCCTTCTTTCTCTCTTTCTCTTGCCTTCTTTCTTTGCTTTGATTTTGTACTGGGTATTAATCCGAAGCCCTCATACATGCTAGAAAAGTGCTTTATGATTTATTTTTCCTTTAATGTCTTTCTGTGTGCCTGAAATAATAATAAGCCACCCTCTGAGTTCCTGAATCCAAGATAAAGGTCAGGAGATTGTGACACACTTGATAAGTCCACGTGAAAATCCTGGTCATTTGAAATGTATTTCTTTTGTCATATATTGTTTACTGAGTAAGTTGTAATTTGTTTTCCATATCATTCTCTTGTGATATGAGCATGATTTTCCAGAGAGCTCCTTAAACCCTGAGTATAGTGACCAAGTAGAGTCTCTTGACCTGCAGAACAGGGCAGCATTCCTTAGAACTGAGTGTACATCCCCCACAGTGCTTCTGCCTGGGTTCCAAAATATTTCTTCTAATACAGTGCTTTCTAGCATTCTAGAGTTCTGACAACCTAAGTCATCACATTCCCTGTAACAAAGTTCTCCACAGATGTTTCTACTGTATCTAAATGCATATTACCTAAACCCAGGGTCATTCTACAAGGTTTAGAGGAACCCTCCCAGGCCATCCCAGAATTCTGCACTGTGGTCTGGCCAGGAAACTGGATGCTGAACACAGCTATGAGAATTTAGTTCGCAAACTATGCAAGGCAGTTGGGGAAATTTTAAGAAGGAAGAGAGCCTATCATAATAATGTTGTGTTTGCAACTCAGTCAACTGTGAACTGCATGTGAGAGAAAAATATAAAATTAAATCTACTAAGAGAGCTGTTTTCCTTCACTGCTGGTAACAGGTCATTTGAATCAGATGGGAAGTTGGTGTGGCCTGGTGACCACATGTTATTATATTACATAACATCATACACTTTTTGGATAGTGAGCTTTTATTAAGTTCCTGTTTAATGTCATATATCAAAGATGCACGTACGCCAGGGTATCCTGTTTCACTAGATTCATTTCTCATAATGCTGTCCAGCTTCCAGAGCAGGTAGTTCTCAGCATAAAGCTGAAACACAACTATGCATCCTGTGATCATTTTTCCCAGTCTGAAAAGTTGCTGATTGAGAAAGAGAAACATGACAGTGAGCTCACTCAGCATCAAGATCAGGAACGTTCCTGGGTGCAGATGGGAACTTGCAGAAGGTGCTTCTCTTCACAGAAAGCAATCAGAATAGTGCAGGTGTGTGTGTGAATGTGCAGAAAGGATGTTGGCTTGTAGTTGTGATGCTTGAAGAAGTGCAGCGGGTGCTGGCAGTGAAATGTAAGCTAGCCCTGTAATAAAAGCTCCTGGGAATGCAGAGGATGCCTCGGCATTAGGCATTCTCCTCGTGTTTCACATAAATGCATCCTGTTCTCAGGAGCAGACGAGCAGTGCGTTTGCACTGGCTCATTCAAATTGAATGTTGGTAAAAGGAGAGTTCTGAGCAAACAGAACAGTTTGGCATCTTTAAAGGCAGGAGCAAGGTTAAGCTGTCGGCTGCATTCTCTGCTGTTTATTGGACGTTTGTTTGCTGGCCATGATGCATGCTTAAGGTACGTTTCAAAGAGGCACCTATGGGGTGGCCGATGCCTGCATGGCACAGGCCTCCAAGTGGTTTTTCTCAGGAGCTTTTGGGCAATAAAGTTCAAAGCTTCATGTGTTATCTCCAAGCCTACTGTGGATAATGTTTTGCTGAAAGAGAAAGCTCCTCTGGAGAGGCAGTTTGTATTGTATTTTTTTTCTTGTTGTTGTTGTTCTTTTTCAATGCTGCAGTTTTAACTTTGTCACAACAAGGGTAAGGAGAGAGCGCCTGGAGAGAGCGTTTTGCAACATGCTTTTTCAATTAGTTTGAATGGGAATGTGGCATCGGCAACGGCAGTGCTCCCCTGCTTTCTGGTCTCGTGCTATGAGGAATAAACACTGTAGGGCAGTGAACCTGAACATGGCCCATTCATCCATACTGCATTGAGTGATTGCATGGAGTGGAGTCAAATGCCACTTGAGGGTGAAAAGCACACATCGTCTTGTACTCCTGCTGGATATATTAGGAAGGAGCCTTGACAGAATCCAGTAATTAAAAGGTAAACCATGGAGTGTGTGCTGTGTGTGCCGAGGGGAGATTGCATAGTGGAAGAGAGAGTGGTGTTTAACTTTGGGGGAGTGCTATATTCCTTAGATTTTCTTGGCCAATGGATCAATAGAGAAGAGACTATGACTTGATACTGATTTATAATATAGTCCCAAAGTAAGATTACTTTTCTACGTGATGATGTCTCTTCTGTGCTGTAAGTACTCAAAATTTTATTGCACTTGTATCAGTGAAACTGAAGTAGTCTCAGTGGGGACCTTGCTCAAAAGTTTTGAACACAGAAATGAATGAGTATACTATTTACTGCGTTTGTGTTCTGCCAGGTGAAATCTCATCATGGGGATTCATTCTGTGTTTTAAAGCAGAGGTTCTGTTTGGCTTTTTGTCCCAAATCTGAGAAGAAATGGCTTCCAGAGGCATAAAAATATTGGGAAATGTGACATTTGTCTTATATTCCTTTCAGAAGACATACGGTTTTCAACTTCTCTTAGGGAAGAATCTTGAGGGGAGGGTGCAGTTCTACTTTAAAACATGTTGGCTGCTTAGTGAAATTTAACGCCATCACTTGTAAGTTATTTTTACAGGTGTTGCATTTAAATTAGGGCTCTGTGAAGTAAGCAATGTCTTTTGGCAATGTGTGTTCCATGAAAGTAATTGATGAATTTTCTGACTAGAAACTTAGCTTGTGTCTCGTAAATCTCTTGTCCAGCTCTCTGGGCTCCTTTACAAGCAGCATTAAAAATAGAAGGATAGGTTTTTAATTAAACCACATATTGGATTTGCCCTCAGGGAACTGAAATGCAGTTACAGGGGCATTGGATAATAGGAGTTCCTTGTTTGCAATAAACTGTTCATATAAGTCAGGATTTAAAAATAAAGTACGCTGTTCTTTAGATCTTTGGGATACTTTCTTTTATCACCTTATACAACTGAATCTATTAAAAATCCATCTGCTGGACATATGAGGAACACTCATGTTGAATAGAGACTTAATGTTAATCTTGCAAGTTATAGAATATACTATTATATAGGCATTACATCTATTACTTATTGATATGTGTGTATTAAGACTTTATTCAAAAAGTCTGATTGCTAGCAGTGCATTTTGTCAGAAGCAGAAGTAACAAGACTTGGCATATAAATACCAGTTCTCAGAAAGAAGAGGAATGTTCATGAATGTGTCATTTATTGGTATTTCACTTGTGAAACAATGCTGGTGATTATCCATGGGTTCATCATGGCATGATGTTGAAATCCTTGTTTCTGTGCCAGAAACTGTGCATCTGATCTGAGGGTGAGAGGATAAAGAATGGGGACAAAAATTTAGCAGGCAAAGTGTTACATCCTGGGGGAAATTTGGTATTGGAAGTTGTACCTTCTAATGAATTCCATGCTGACACTAAGGACCAGCTGTTTGGTGACCTGGTAGAAAGACAACTTTGACTGATGACAGAATCCCCTTTTGTTTTGAGCCTATAAAAGTGTAGCTTTACTATTGTTTTTAGTTTAAGTTTTTGTTTAAGGTACCAGTTAGGCTTTTCCATTTTTCAGTGTATTTTTAAAGGCATAAACATATATTTTTGAGGACTATGTCACAGAAAATTGTCAAAACAAAAAATAAATACCAAATTTTCAGAAATACTGTTTTGCATAGTGAATATTGAGTTTAGAAAAGGATAAGCTGAAAACATAGTAAGATCTGTACGTTTCTCTTCATTTTCAAATGAAATTGAAATTTGATCATCCTTTTGCCTTTAATTACAGTACATATAGCTTTGTAACAATAAAAGGGAAGGAAAGTAAAAAATTACGTTTTTGTCATGTGAACTATTGTGTTTAAAATAAAGCAAGTGTCTGGTCCATTCATGGAAGCTGCTCAGAGCCCCACCACGACTGAAAGTTGCTGTGATAATCATTGCTTTGAAAGCTAACTTGTTCAAACAGGAGAGTTCTGTGACAGTGCAAATCAGGAACGTCTGTGCTTGATTTATTTCCTAACATGATTTATCAAAGCCATTGTGATATCTTGTATTTATAGAGAAGTTTCCTGTGAAGAATTCAGAGTGTTTCTTGGACATAATCTAATTATCAGGATGCCAGAGAGAAATAGAGAGGCACACTATCTCTAGTCCACAATGGAGATGACAGAGGGACAGAGAGGTAAAGCAATTTGTCCAAGATGATTCCAAAAAAAATGCTGACACATAGCTAATAAATGAGCCAATCTGAGTTCCATGGATTAGACTGGTACTTTAGACTCTAAGATCACCTCATCTTACCAGTGGGTTCTCACCGTGCCCAACAGAAACATGTTCTTTGACTTCTCTGGGATTAGACCTGAAAAACGTTTGAAGGCTTGAAATGTAAGTCTGTATCACAGAGTTACATCTTTCCTGATATGTGCAAGGTCTTGGGTTCAATCTGCAATACTGCAAAAACAAAAACATTTGAACCTTCTTCTAGAAGACCATCAACTGTAGAGGAGAGAGCTGGATACTTTCTCTCTTGATAGAAAAACTATAAACCCAACAAGAAACATACTTCTCTTAGTATATCAGCTTTTGAGCATTGAGACAGCTGAAGTTTGCTCAAAGTTGAGTTAAAATCACTAATAAATTAGAAAAAAAGTTCTCATACACTCAGAAAGACTTATTAATTCTCTTTGCTTTGTTAAGTGCTTATTTTAATGAAACTATCTCATTTGGAAGATCAGACAATGATTTCACATACACAGAAGTTAGAAAATGAACACCAAAATAGTTACAACGTGGCTTCTTATTTTGATTTAGAAGCAGATGGGTGGCAAGGTAAAAATTGAGACCATCCTGTCTGTGGCCTAAGTGTAAATGCACTATTGATGCAGTGTTCTAGAAGAAGAGTCTGATAGATAGAGTCTAAAAGGAAGATCTCTTAAACGGAATACCTATGCCAGGAGAGCTGATACAATAATCCATTTGAATTGGTAAGCCCATTACCTTATTCTGGATCTCTTTCCCCATGAATGACATTACTTGCATTCTCTGCAGAATCAGTTGCACCAAAGGAGACTATAAACTTTTGAAGGTAGCAAATTATTTCATACTAATTTTTAAGAACTCATTGAGTCAGATACTACCTTAAACCTGTAGAGATAATTACTAAATATTTACTCAACTGAAATTGTTCTCACAATGTAGGCCATGATTTCATTCTTAAAAACTAACTTAGGGCATAGCACATAAATAGAAAATTTGCTAATAACAAGAGCATATATTGAAACCAGTGATTCTCAAAGACAACTTTGCTACTCCATCACAGGAAATATTGTGGAAATGTCTGGAGACATTTTAGCTGTCACATCTGCTGGGGATACTACTGGCATCTAGTGGCAAAAAGCTATGGATGTTACTAAACGTGCCATAGTGCACAGGACAGTCCCGGTACAAAGAAATGTCTGGCTCCAAGTCTCAATAGTGCTGTAGTTGAAAAACCTAGATTTCAAGTAAAAGCCATATCGCATTGTTTTACAATGATTTTTATGGTTAGCCTCTACTTTCCACTGAAATCTACACTTCTTAGAAAAAGTGGTTTCCTTGCTAATTTCAAGTCTGTGTTCAGCATAAAACCTGGCATATATTAAATCTTTAATAAATGATGATTGAATTGATAAGTGAATGAATGCTAATGTTGCCAGAAAAGGTGCCTCAGTATCCTCTTTGGAACAACATTATAATTAGAAACTGCATTTCTAATTGAGACCTTGACATTAAAAAATCAATAGGGTCAATGACAAGGTACAGAAGCAGAAAAACATCAACCACACATTCTTGTCTTTATTTAAGAAGTCCACTGGGCCTCGTGTCATAGTATGTTAGCACAGAAAGGAAACTAAGAGATCTACCAGTCCAACTCTTAAATTATAAGTGAAGCAATTGAAATGTGAAAAGCTAAATGACTGGTCTAACATCTCACAGTTCAATGACAGAGCTGGGAATTGAATTGTTTCTAACTCTGAGCCTTATTATATTGTATGTAGATGTTAAGCTGTCTGTATTTTATAAGCCCTAAAAATGGGTGAATAGATTGTTGTGATTACGTGATTACGACTGTCTTACTCACGTACTTATCACTGGAACACAATACCAGACAATTCACAGCTTAAAGGAGGAGGTGTTTATTTTGGTTCATGGTTAGAGTCCATGGCTGGTTAAGTCCAGGGCAGAAATGCAAGGCAGAGGAGCATATCAGAGAAAAGGCTACTTACATTATGGCAGCCAGGAAACAGAGATACAAGGGATGTGACAGAGATTTAGATATCCTCTTCTAACATGCTCTCAGTGACATGGCTCTGTTGAACAGACCCCGCCTCCCAGTAGCAAGTCAGCTATGTTGCCTGTATGATTCAATCACCCTTCAAAACTCCCACCTGTGAGCACATGTGGCCTTCAAGAGACATTCTCCATCCAAGCCTTAACATTTTGAGTCAGGTCCTCAAAAGACTCACATAGATCTCTTTATGCAAAATGCATTTAGTCCATCTCTACGAGAGATGCCAAAGATCTAATCATAGTTCCAGAATTGCAGAAAAGTTCAAGTCTAAAGTCTCCTCTGAGACTCAAGGCAAACTCTTAGCTATGAAATCCTGTAAAATTTTTTCAAAGTTAAATGCTACTGACATACCATTGCACAGGATAAATATTTTCTCTCTAAAAGGGAAAAATATGAGCATAAAAACTTGGGATCAAAGTAAGACTAAAACCTAACAGGGTCAACGTTAAACACTCTAGTTTTTGTGCAGCACTTGGGAAAAGTTGTGGTGATGATTGTGAGCTCCAAGTGACATGAGTCACTTACAACATGGATATTTGCAGATCTCATGGCTTTTCTTTTAGAGTGGTTTTGCTCACTGCTTGAAGTTTTCCTTATATTTTCCATGTTCCTGGCTTCTCCAATGTTCTGGAGTCTGCACTGCACTTTCAGTTTCACTCTCACAGTTTCCTCTCAAGGCACACTGCTAGGCTTTGTAGACCACCTTCTGATATCTGGGTGGAAGCCTCCAGGCACTCACAGCTCTTGCATTCTGCATACCCATAAAATCAGCGTTAAATGGATGCCACCAAGTCTGCCACTGGTTTTAGGAGTCACCTTATGAAATCATGATAACTGTGTTCTTTGATTGCCTGAATGGCTGAGCACTGTGACAGAAAACCTGTAAAACCAATTCCCTAACCAGTCCTTCCCCAACAGGATGCTCTGGGGACACTTATCTCAAAGCAAAGTGTTGCACTTTTGTACCCTTTATTCTGTAATGGACAGGGTCTTGCTAACTCCGAGGATACCCTCAAACCCTCCTTCTTATCATCTGAATGCAAAGTTCTTGTCTTCTTTTTAATGTTAATATTTTCAGCAACCAAGCTTTCCTGAGTCAAAATTATATGGGTCCCAACGTTATACACCCTGAACTTCAGAGGTGCTTACTTTGTGACCACCATGGCTCTGCTTCTTCTTATAGTAGATTACTACCCACTAGTGCCACAGCCTCAACATTGGGCTCCCCTCAAAAATGCTCTGCCAGATTAATTAGTAAACTGCCCTTAATCCAGGCCTCAGAACACAAGCAAAATACAGATAAATTTCCTGCTAGAGTATAACAGAAAAAGTCTTAAGTCCAGCTGCCCAACTGTAATCTCCTGAACCTGGCCTTTGACTTTCTATTACTATTAACATTCTAGTACTCTAAACTCTGGCCAGAGTCTCTCATCAAGATTAGCTTACAACATTCTAGGACTTCTGTAGCTGACATCTCTAAAGCTTTCCACATTCTTCCTACTAACCAGTTCCAAAAGCTTCTAAGTCACACCATCAGGTATAGTGACAATATCAAGCCCACTTCTCCTTTACCAAAATCTGTTGTAGTCACTGTTTTGTCACAAGGGCACAATACCAGTCACTAACAACATAAAGTAGAAAAGGTTCATTTTGCTTCATGGTTATAGCTCATGGCCAGCTGGCTATGTACAGAAAAAACATGACACAGGTGCATATTTGAGGAAAAGCTGCTTGTATTGTGATATTCAATAAGCAGAGAGAGAAACGATGAGCTGAGGGGGAAGTTATGTCTTTCCATGTCATGTCTTCATTGATAGACCTTTTCTGACAAGACTCTACCTCCCTCTCCAGCTCGTTTCTTCTCTGTTCCCCTCCTGACCATCATAATATAAGTAATTTTTATCTACCACAAAGTTGTTTCTGTATTTAAACCTACTGAACATTGACTGCAACTTTTGAAACTGTGAGTCAAAGTAAACCTCTC
>PVJX010026276.1:0-26008 GCA_004027295.1 Dolichotis patagonum | reverse complement strand
CTGAAAACATCATACCACAGTGATATATGTGCACCCATGTTTATAGCAGCACAATTTGTAATAGCCAGATCTTGGAAACAACCTAAGTGCCCATCAACTGAGGAATGGATAAAAAAGTTGTGGCATTTTTATACAATGGAGTACTACTCAGCTATAAAGAATGATCACATTGAAATATTTATAAATAAATGGACACAACTTGAGACCATACTCATAAGCGAAATAAATCAAACTCACATGTGTAAATACCATATAGTCTCCCTAGTATAAGAGTTGGTAAGAGTATATAAGATTTTATGATAATCATGATTCCCCCATTTCATTGCTTAGAAGACTTTCAATGTTTTCATTCATCAGTTGGAGTGGTTTTATTCTGTTTTGTTTGACTTTATTATGTGTGATGGTATGAGCAGCTGTTTTGAAGAAAACACATTATGGCAGCCATTGCTAATTTAATATCGTCTTGCTTAGAAGTCCTACCATGCTTCTATTCTTCTATTACCATCGGTTCTCTTATGTTGTGTCTTACTGGGATTTTAATATATGTGATAGTATAAACAAATTTTTTAATTGAAAATGAGATATTATAGTAGCCATTGATCATTCTCTGTTATTCGGTTCAGAAAGCCCTGTAATTCTTTCATTCTTTTGAATGGTTTTATACTATTTTGTTATGTTTGATATTATTGTATTTGAAACTATGCTCAACTACAGCAGAGAAGAGATATTTTGATAGCTACTGTTAATGTCAGGTTGTCTTATTGTAAAGTGCTGTGTTCATTATGTTATGCTGTTCTGATCTGCTTTGTTCTGCCCTCTTTTGTTTTATTCTCTTTAAAATAAAAAAACGGAAATTTGACAAATATCTTTATATTTGGAAATTAGATAACATTCTTCTGAGACAAAGAAGCCAGATAGTAAATAATTTTTAAAACACTTTGAATTGAATGAAAACAAAAATAAATCATATGAAACTGTGGGATATTAAGTTGTTTGCAAAGTGAAATTTATAAGTCAGATGTTTACATTAAGCAAGAAAAAAGATTGTAGGTCTTTTATCTTGGTTTCTACCTTAATAAACCACAAAAAGAAACATAAACTAAGCTCAACAGAAATGATAGAGAAGATTATAATATAAAAATAAGACCTTAAGCAAAAATAACACCAATGGAATGAAGTTCAAAACTGTTTTTTAAAATTTCATTTTGAAGAGAGAAAAGAATAAAAGCAATGATACAGAATTTCAAAACAGGGTAATAAGAAATTGACAATGTTTAACATATTGCATATTGTTATCTTCAAAGCAGTTGTTCAAGAATACAAGCTATATGCATGGAAAATTTATCAACCAATATCAGCGCAGACTGACATTTTCAATGAACTAAAAGAAATTAGTAGTACAATTATGTTAGCTTATATATATATATATATATATATATATATATATATATATATACACATTTCCTTCTGCCTTTTCTCCTTTCCCCCATCCCAGTTGTTCCTTCCGAGCAATTTCTTTCCATTTCTAAATATCCATTGCACACTTTGTACCTTATTTACTTCTTTAGTTTCTTACACTAGGGAGAAAAAACAATGCTTACACATACAAGACGGATTTATTTCACTTACGTATATTGTCTTCAGTAGTATTCACTTACTTGCAAAAGCCTCAAGGTTATCCTTCTTTATAGCTGATTAGTTCTCCATTATATAAAAAAAATCACATCTGTTTAATCCATTTCTCAATTGATGGGCATTTGACTGTTTTCAAGATTTAGCTATCATACATTGTACTGCCATATACATGAGTGCACATATATTGCTATGATATGATGATTTAATTCTTCTGGGAAAATACCCGGGCAGGAAACAGGTGGGTTTAACAAGAGTCCTTATCTTACCTTTTTGAGGAATCTCCATACTGATTTCCACAGTTGTTGCACCAGTCTACTCCCCCAACAGTGAAAGAGGGTTCCTTTATTCCCACTGCCCCACCAGCATTTATCATTGGTTAATTTCTTGATTATAGTCATTTTTTTTTCTGGGATGAGCTGGAATCTCTCTTGTTTTAATTTACATTTCTTGGGTAATCAGTGATGTTGAACATTTTTTCATGTATTCATTTGCCATTTGTGTTTCTTCATCTGCGAAGTGAGTATTCATTTCAGATGCCCATTTTTGGATAGGGTCTGTGAATTTGGAGGCTTGATTTTTTTCAACTCTTTATATGTTCTAGATATGGGTCTTTTGTCTGAGGGACAACTGGCTATAATTTTTCCCACTCTATGGGTTGTCTATTCACTCTCTTGGTGATTTCTTTTGCAAAAACTTTTTAATAGAGTGAGATGCCAGTTGTCTATTCTTTGAAGGACTTTCCATTCAGTTTAGGTTTTGTTGATGAACTCTCTGCCTATCCCATGTATACTAAATTTGTACCTACTTTCTCTTGCAGTAAGTTTAGTGTTTCTAATTTAATATTTAGACCTTTCTTGACTTTAGTGCATGGTGATAGACATAGGTCTAGTTTTAGTCTTTAGCAGGTAGAAAACCAGGTTTTTGAGCACCATTTGTTAAAGACCTATCTTTCTACCATTGAATATGTTTGGCCTCTTTGTCAAAGGTAAAGTGGCTGTGTGTGTTTGTAGTTGTGTCTGCATCCTCTAGTCTATTCCATTGATCCTCAGGTCTGGCTTTTTTGCCAGTATCATGCTGATTTTATCACAGTAGCTTGGTGGTATAATTTCAATCAGGTATTGTGATACCTACTGCCTTGCTTTTGTTGCCCAGCATTGCCTTTGCTATTCAAGGTCTCTTCTGGTTCAATGAATTCTAAGAATGTTTTCTTTAGAACTGTGATGTCAGCTAATGTTATTTTGATCTGGATTGCATTAAATCTGTATAACAGTTTTGGGAGTATGGACATTTCACAATGCTGCTTCTTTGTATCCATGAAAAAGGGGTATTTTTACCATTTTGTTTTATCCTCTCTGATTTCCTTTTTCATAGAGCTGTAATTTTCAATTGCGTAGATCTTTTATTTTCTTTGTTATATTGATTCCTAAGTATTTCTTCTTTTGGTGACCATTGTGAAAGGTGTGGTTTCCTTCTCTCAATGAACTTGTTTGTGTATTGAGGCCTTTCTAGAAGTCTGATTCTTGGTTTGTATCTGTCACAAGATCCTAGCTTCCCAAGTAACTAAGGATGGGATACTGATAGCTGTCTGGCTCAGTACCCAGTCTTGGGCATAGGGCTCTTGTGAGGTTATTACCCCCAAGCTTCCCAGTATTTTCACAGAAGGGAGAACAACTGATTACAACAGATATGACATCCTAGCTAGAGTAGTAAAATTAGCAATAACAATGCCACAAGCACAATTTAGAAACTGACAAATTGTGGTTGCTATTGATTTTGTACTTGAGACCAAAGGAGCAGACTCTTTAGTTATATAATGGAACTGATTTTAAATTAGGAGTTTGTATGCAAAGTGTTTCCCCTTAGTACAGTTTTAATCTGTGTTAGAGAAATTTAAGGAGGATAGTGTATAAAGCAAAGATACCTGGAAAGGAATTAGAAGCAAGGCTGGAGGACAAAGGATGATCGCGCAATGTTTGGGAAAATAGAAAAGGGAGTAGAAAAGAAAGAATGAAGGAGTATCCAAGGTATGATCTGAATTTGGTCTCTGAGTTTGGGATATGGGATTAGTTTTCTGTGCCTGGAGTTTCCTCCAGCTGTTTAGAAAAGAGAGAAAATGAGAGAGAGAGAAAGAGAGAGAGAGAAAGAGAGAGAGAGAGAGAAGAAAAAAGGAAGAATAAGAAAAAGAAAAGAATGAGAAAATGAAAATGGGGCCAGAGATTTAGCTCAGCGGCACAAGCATCTGCTTGGCAAATGCAAGGTTGTGAGTTCAATCCCCGGTACCAAAAAGAAAGAAAGAAAGAAAGAAAGAAAGAAAAGAAAAGGTAGATAAGGAGAAAAAAACAATAGTGATAGTAAAATAAATTGACAGAAGAGGACCAATTACCAAGTCGGGATTCTTCCCGAGTTGTTTGTCAGTTCCATGGAGGCCTCAGTCATTTGGTGACTCATATTGTTATTTTTGCTTCAGACTTTTCACACTGTTAGTCTTGCCTATCCATCCTGTGCACTTTTGTAGGACCTCACTGATTAGCGGGCATATCCTCTGGTCACTGAGCCTTCCTAAGCAGCTCACGGAGGTCGTAACAGTAGCAAAGGGAGAGCTAGGCTGGGGGCCTTCCTGCTTGCTTCACTTGGGGTCCTTCTGGGTTCCCAAAGGATGCCCGAGAGCTCAAAACTATTTTAATAGATCAAATAAAATGTAACACTCTAATCTGACTGATCAAGAATAAAAGAGAGGCAAAAAATAACCAATACTTTCAACAAAATATTAAGAATATCACTAGAAACATTTTTTAAAAAGAAAAAGTTTCTCAATTGTATGTTGTAAAATTGGACAAATTCCTTTTCTTCAGTATATTTTGGTAATAGTATCCAATGAAATAAATAAATGAATATTTTTAGAAGTTAAGCTAAATGCTATATAGGATTTCCTTCTATAACAGATCACTGTATGACTTTAAAGTTAAAATGCCTTTCTCAGAGAAGGTTTGCGTTTTCATGCCTGGAGTTTTCTATACTAAATAACCAAAATTGCAATCTGTTCAAATACAGGTAAATACATTTAATACTGACTAGTCAATTAGGTTCTCTTTATATTATGTAGTATACAATATGGTGCTTGTTTGACTGCTATCACTGCTTATAAAACATTACTGCATTATATAAAAGAAAACAAATACTCTAATGTTTCCATTTATTTTTATTATTTCTTACTGTACAAATATTTTAGAGATCATAATTTAACACCAAATTAAAGCACAATACATTTCTTCACAATCTAATAACTTCAACAAATCTAAATCTTTAATTTTTCAAATTCCTCAAGGCTTATAAGCTATAATGTACACATTTCAAAAAATGATAGCAAATAAAAAGCACCATTTTTCACCTATTCATTCATTCAACAAATATGGAGTGCTAACATTATTTTATGACTTTAGCATGTATTAGACCCCAAAACTTCTGTGTATAGGAAGATTAGATTCAGGAGGATGAGGTGGTTGGGGATATATATATATATATATATAGTACTATATTGCTGTTAGAAAAGAATGGAGGATTCTCAGTTTTAAAAACCATAAAGAGAACAGGTTTCTGGTGAAGAAGAAAAATGCTTGCAGAATGAGGCCATTAGCTATGGAGTTTGTTAGGCACACGAGTGCCTGGCAGGGAGCCTCTGGTCTGCAAGGGAGGCACTGGGACCCTTGACGGGAATAGGAGCTCAGGGAAAGCCTTTGACAGCCACTCTGAGGCTTGTGGCTCCTGGTGTCTGAATTACCTTGCATTCCCATTGCCTATTTTATTTTTCACTTACAGTCACATCAGAAGCATTTTCCATATCATTACATCCTCTTTGCACCAGATATATGGGATGACAGACAGAAAATAATCCTCCAAGCATTGGTAACCTGACCAGTGGAGCATGATCAACCTTCTATGGAAAAAAAGAAACCCAGAAAGGTACAAACCAGATTCTATATGAGGAAACTCTCTCCTCTTTCAAAATGTATTTCCATTTACCCTTTCCCATTCCAATTACCATAAAACTGTTCTAATATTTCTGTATCTAGAAGTCTTAGGGACTTGATTCTTTTTTCCCATTCCCCTGTTCATTCTTGAACATGGAAGGGGCAACGTTTAACACAAAATGAAATGCAGAGAATGAATCTGAGCCATTGGAAACATCGCCCGTTGTATGTAAGGAAGATCCCTCTGAGGGACTGCTACAATGTAAACCCAGTGATGAGTGATATGATGCAGGAGTCCTTGGTTTACACTCCTGTAAATGTGCATGGCTAGAGCTGGGGTTTAAAGGACCATTTAAAACTGTATAATTTGGAGACCCTACTCCTTTTATGATAGCTTTAAAAATTCTGTCCCTTTCCCAGGAGATAGTTTTAGAATTGATCTTCCTCACACCAGTGTTTCACATCTCTGCCAGTTATTCTCAGCGCTTCATTCATCTTTCCAAAACTATTGTCAGTACTCTTTGTGTATGCAATAAACAGAGACAGAACCTGCTCATTACTATGAAATGCTTTCATGATCTCTTTTTATTATTTCTTTTTAGATGCAGCCAGCTAAAAACCATGTTTTTGAAATGTAGCAATTAAACAACAGATCCAAAATTTCCCTTTTGCTTTCAAGTGACTAGTTAATTAGATGATTTACTATGTAAGTACTATTCAACCTATGTGACTGTTTATTACAGTTATTTCCAGTGTAAATATAAGTGTAAAAACAAAGATGCTTAGAATAAACATTAGTTACATAAAATTGAATGCTATCATGTAATTTCTGTTATTTTGCCAGTATTATATTAGATGTGTTCCAATATGGAAGCACATTGGTCAATCAAATTCTCTTACATCTTCATCTTTTGAAGGAATAGTGTCATTTCTAAGAATTATATGTAAAATATTTAATATGCCATTATACTTGATGACCACACATTCAGACAATAATTTCCACTTTTGTATTAAATTTATATATTTTCACTGTGTAAAAACACAAACATTTGGTTTCTAAAGGTCCTTACTTTCACTGTGCATATATACAAGTGCACATATGTCAGTAAATGGAAACTCCTAGTTATAGGAGGTAGAATAATTTTTAATTAGATATCCTTCTTTTCCTTTATATTGCTTCTTAATCAATTTTTCTTCAATAATTCCTTTTCCAATGAGACACATTTTATTAGTGTTTCTCTTTCCTTTTTGTTATATCTACCAGTTCCCATTTTCCTCATCTGGATCTTGAAGATGCCTTTTACTTTAACACCTGGCACACTGGATTTGCTTGTCTACTGATTTATTATCTATAGCCATGGCCCACTAAAAACCTGGCATCTCAGTTCCTTGGAAAGCCCCCCGCCACATATCTTTCTCTCATTGACTGACTGTACTACCTTGGGAAACAAAAATCTCAATTTCAAACAACTTTCTGATCTCTAACCTTTCCAGTTCTGTTTCTTTAGCAGTTGCAGTCCAGTAAGTCTCTGACCACCTCAAAAAGTCCAATCCTTTTACTCTGCTGATTTTTACATCAGTCACCTCCATGTCCCCACACACCTTCCTTAACCAACTTAGACTCCATGCCTATCACAACAAGCACTTCCTCAGTGCCTTTGTCATTATATTCAAAATATCCCTTTCCTCAGTACCCACATGGGTGAATCGTCGGGGTTACCATACACTGCCAGGCAATGCATTCTGTGCCTAATCCTGTGATAAATGATCCTGCTTATGTGCTCCTAGAGTTTCTAACACTTATGCTCATCCCCATCTCAATGAGTCTGTCTCGTGTTTAGGAAGAAAACTGATTTTATCTGATGAAAACCACTTCCTCTGCCCACAGTCAAATTCACCTTCCACCAACCACGCTGTTCCGCTGAAATAGAAAACATCTCTCTCCTCTTTTTCACTTAGTCCCCTGAAATAGTATCACATAGTAATTAAAAGTTTTGCAAGCTTTGTGTGCCTTAGTTTTTCCAGCCATAACATTAGAATAATAATCCTTCCTGTTCAAAGTGAACAAGGAGCAATAAAGTAGTAAATGCAAAGTGATTTCATTATCAGAGCTGGGCAGAATAAGCACTTTACAAATGTTAACTATTTTTATTTTTTTCTCTCAGTTTTGCTCTTACAGTTTTTCCCATTATCTCCTATATTGATTTCTTATTTCCATGCCTCTCCATGCCACATGATCGTAATACATCAGTACATAAAGATATCTTAAAATTTCCCTGAGATACCAGGTCTGCCTCTGACTATGCCCTAATACTCATTGTCTGTATTACCTGCCTGCACCCACTGTCTATCTGCCTCATACTCAAGTCTGTCTTTTACCCTACATACGTAACGTTAATTATTATTAGTATTAGTATTTAATGAGGCTGTTAAACCGTCACTGCAATAAATCTAAGAACAATTCTCAAAGCAGCAGTTCACATGGTTGAGCTCATCTATCTTCAGGCTCTGTTGTATAAGATTTTATGACACTGCACTCAAAAATTGTCTCTTCTTCTAATTTACTGACTGCTGTATCCTGTTGGGAAACATTCTCCAAATAAAATATTTTGTCTGCTTTGAAATAAGTTTGTATGCAGAGTTCAGCTTTTTGGACCTATAAAATAGTTCGCCTGCAAACTAGTTTTTGAAAGGGTTAAGTTTTAAATGAGATGAAATGAAAAGGAAGACTAAGTGGATGCATTTTTGAAGCACAACCAACGTAAGACCTGAAGTTCTTTGTCAGTTTTAGCCAAAACAATGCAGTCTGCCATCACACTCAACTTGAATCAGCTCAAAACTGAGGTCATTTGCAGGAAAAGAACCTACCAAACTTCTACGCATAAACTCCAAAACATGCAAGTGTATGGCTCATACTTACCTAGCAAAGGAGATATGAATAAAAGTATACGGTTCAAAAATACTGACAATGTACAGTTGCATTTGTACCCTGTTCATCTAGAGTTTACTAGTTTACTAGAGTTTAACAAGTAGTGATACTATATTTTACCTACAACAGATTGTACGACCTTTAGAAAAACAGATCCCTTTCTTGATTACTGGTTTAAAGGAATTATATGACACTTCTCCAGGAAATATAAGTATATGTGTAAATATAAAAATTTGTGTACACATTCAGGGGATTTAGGGGCATTCTAAAATCAATCATTTCATTCTAGCTTAAAAGTTGCAATGTAGAAAAAGAGTATTTATGAGGAATATTCAAAAGGTTCTTCACAGACTAGCAAGAAATGTAGTCTATTAGCAAGAGTGGAAAAGGGAAAAATATACATAAAACAGTGACAAGATTTCAAAATGGTGTTAATTTACTGCTGTGACAAATAGTTCCAGGCATCTCATGCAAGAAGTTAAGACTGTTTAACTAGTTTTTAACAGGTTTTTTTTGAGATGCATTCTAAGTATATCTTTTTAAAAATGTGTATTAGATTTTCAAAGCACATTCTGTGAGTTATCAGGAATGACTGAATCACTTTTCCAGGGTGGCATCAAGTATGACTTTATATATTAGAAAGTAAAAAGGTGATACGTCCTACAATGCCATCGAAGAGCCTTCTGATTCCCCAAGGATGCCAGCTAAATAGTTATCACTGCAACACTATATATCTCCCAGTGAGTAATTTTAACTTTGCCCTTGTGCTTGAAGAGTTTTCTTAGTTATCATATCAATTAGTGAATTTAAAGATCACTTCTTTGTAGAAACCAGTTTGTCAAAATTGGTTTTGTGGGGCTTGAGATTTAGCTCAGTGGCATAAGTGCCTGCCTGGCAAGTGCAAGGTCATGAGTTCAATACCCAGCACCACAAAAAAAAAAAAAAAAAAAAAAAAAAAAAAAAAAAAAAAAAAAAAAAAGAATGGATTCCAAAATTTGGTTTTGTGATAGATGAGCATAATTTCAATGAATAAGTGATATCATTGTCCAAAGAAATTCTGTGGTAAAAGGTTTTTTTATTCTGAATTTATTTAAAACTTATCTTTACCACTTTTCATACACCATTATGGCTACTATTGAGCTTCCAAACAAATGTTATGAAGATATGGAGAAATTGGAACTTTCCCACATTTTCATGGGAATGTATCATAATCCCACTTCTATGAAAATATTTTGTCAATTTCTTAAGCACAATTAGCATATGACACAGGAATTCTATCCTAAATAATGCTCAAGAGAATTAAAAAGGTATACCTGCACAAGAGCTTGTACATAAATATTCACAGTATTCAAAACATGCTCATAAGTCAAAGAATGAAACTAACACAAATGTCCATGAATTGAAAAATGCATAAACAAAACGTGCTGTATCTGTGCAATGGAATATTATGCAGCCCTAAATAAAACTGAAGCACTGATTAATGAAAAGTGGAAGAAACCAGACACAAAAGGACAAGTTCTTTATTATTTCATTATATGAACTATCTAGAGTAGACACATTTAAATGGGTAGAAAGTACACTAGTGATTTCCAAGGGCAGAAAAGAAAAGGGAAGGGGAAAGACTGTTTAAGGGTATAGATTTTCTTTTAGGATTACTGAAAATATTCTGGAATTAGACAGGAATGTACAAACTTGTCAGTACACGAAAAATAACTGAATTTTACCTTTTTAAAAAGTTATTAATATGGTATACTAATTACATCTCAAAAAAATTTATATTGCTTGTAAATTTGAGTATCTCAAGTGTGAGCTCCTGAAATAAATGATATTATTCATTTATTTGTGTTTGTGCCTATGACTTTTGTGACTGAGCTTAGAGGTTTCCAAATAAAGGACTTTTATAATAAAACAAAGTTATAAAGAAAAAGTTCTATAATTTTGAAAACTCTTCATAGCAACAAAATATTCATTGCTAGCTTTTAAATTTAGTATCTGGGAAGAGTGAGGACCTGTTTGTATTGATGACTTCTCTCTCTCTCTCTCTCTCTCTCTCTCACTCTCTCTCTCTGTTTCTCTCTCTCCCTTTTCTCTCTTTCTCTGTTTCTGTCTTTCCCCTTTCTCTCCTCTCTCTGTCTGCTCTCTGTCTCTCTCCTCTCTCTCCCCCCTTTCTTCCTCATTGCTTCTTTCCTTCTTTTTCTGTTCAATTAGACTCACAAGAGATGTTTTCTGACACAAAGTAAACATCCCTGCTGAAAAGATACAATAGTGCATTGAGCACTTCTTTGGAATGCTGAAAGTAAGTATGAAAATGACAGACGCAATGAGAAGAAATTTGGCAAATACATTTAAGCTTTATGTAAAGAAAAGTAATAAAATTCTCCATAAATGTCTGTGGCTTGTGAGAATATCATGTATTTTATTACTCAGCAAAAATCATGAAGCAGTAGGTAATACACTAATAATGTTTTCTAGTACTAGAAAAATTGCCTGAGAACCAAAAGCTTACATTTGTTGATAATAACATAATAAAGAATATTTCATTATTTTTCCTAGGAGAAGATTTTTAATGTTCTGTTGAATGTAAAGGATACTTTCTCTTTGTTTACTGTATCAAAGACCTTGTATATTTTTATCTAGCAAAAAAATAGCACTCATCAGCAGGATAAATTATGTGTAAACTATGAGGCTTTTTCTTCTGGTCCATAGCATCTGAGCCATGTGGAATCTATAGCCATGCCACAACTTCTAGAGTTTCCTGTCTTATTTCTCATTTGCCATGAGTTGGCATACAGCTTTCTGAGTAACTGCTACTTTGGAATTTTTATTATTTCATGGAAAATTTTGTCTTAATGATAATGTGCTTAGTGACAGTGCTCAGACTATTTATTTCAAGTTTGTCCTGGATAAATTTTTTTTCAGGAAAAAAAAACCCTACATGGTGAATCATTGTACCCATGAAATTTTAATTGTTGCTGATAAGATGGTCAGCATGATTCGGCAGTTATATAACAGTCTTCAGTTTTCATCATCCTATAAGTAATTCTCCATGCATGATTCTCGGAGGAACTGTAACTATGACTGACATATTCAAGGCCCTGACAGCACAATATAGAACTCGTATTAAATGGAGAGGATCTATTCAGAGCACCATACAACATTTATTTACTTAGCAATTAAGACAAGTGGACTACATTCTTTAAGAAACAAAGAGTGTGCATTAATTTTGAAAAAAATGTCAAGACATAGCTGCTTTGTCAACTCTTTCTTTTTCAGATACAGGTGGAAGAAAATACAAAAGCGTGAAAATTCATAGATGTAATTTTTTTAAACTATGGAGTGAAGGTTTAATATGATAGAGTGAGTCTCTAGAGAGGACCATGAAAATTCCACTATTTGATAGTTTAAGTTATTCTTAGGTTGAGAATGAAGTTGAGGTGACCACATGATTAGCAGCGGCCTAGAAAAGGGCAGAGGTTTTGCATTACGGAAATCAGTGTGGTGAAGACAGAATGGAAACAGTGGATGGAGGAACAAGTGTGTAGAATCATATGGAGACAACAACAACAAAAATCTACCTTTCAATCTGAATCCAGTGATTCCAATAGCATTTCCTTCAATTTCTGAAAGGATTCCCCACTTTTTTAAAAAAATTTTCATCTTACTCTTTATTAGCTTCAGTCCTTGCTTCCTTGTGCTGTAATTCGTCTCCTCTCCAGGAAACTCCTTCCCGGGGCTACTCCTCACATCCCATCCTCTCCATTCATCAGAAGGCTGTGACCACAAATCCCGACACTGTCAGAGAAGGTGGGCGGCACTGCAAGGTTCCATCCTGAGGGATCAGTGTCATAACCGATGAAAACGTATGACAGCGTCACATTCATATCAAACATTGGGTGAACTACAGACACAGTTCTTTGAGCTCCTAGCAAGCAAGGGGGTGTACTGATTCAAGAAGTCAATGATACTATTATTCATATCATCACTACTAAATATTAGGTGACTTTTCAGCCCTCAGGCTTACAGCCTCTTACATTTGAGTGGTTTTACTACCATTGACTTACAACTTGAAAAGCATAACAGATATATGATCCATGCAAAAGAAGGAAGAAGACATAAAATATATTCAAGAAAGCATCCAGAATGCTGGATTGTATTATGAGTTTTTTTTCTTAATTGCTCCTCTATTTTTCATAGAAAGACATTTAAATCTGCACAAATCGACATTTTAAACTCTGGTGTCTCTTTAATATTTTCCCTTTAGTACTCACGCTGCTAAGATGTCTTCTAGCTTGAAGATCTGTGTTTGTTTTTATGTCTCAGTGGATCATAATGTGGAGTCAAGACGCAGCTCAGCTCCTTACACGCCGTCGTGGTCCGAGCAGAGTTTCACATTCATCTGCTGTTCTCTCTCTCCCTCTTCCCAGCACCTGACTCCACCCACCTCATGTGTGTGAGTGTCACCCTGTTTGTGACGTTGGTTTTTAACAAAAGCAGTGATTGAGTAATGCAGTAAATGTGTAAGTTGTACACATCTTTTATAGTTAAAAAAAAAAAGCACATTGCAAAAAATGATGGGGTCAGCGTCTGCAAAGGGAGAAGCGCGCATTCAAGGGGGATTACTGCCTGTGTGTCTTTATTGTAACGGTTTAGTATAAGTGTACACCGTATTTTATGGTCATCCTGCATTTATCAAACATGTGCAGCTATTTCCAGCGAATAAAAATATCACAGTGTGTCCTCGTCTACCTTAGTCACCATTTGTGACACTGTGCAGCTCCTGGCTCTCCCTCAAAGTCAAAATGACCCTGAAAGATGAAAGCTTTCAATTGACTCAGGTATTGCAGCAGCCACAACAAGGAAACTAAAGACACTGAGAAAAGAGGGCCCTAGAATTGTGTCAGAGCCTGGCAAGAACAGCGGGTAATGCTCAGAGTGAGGGAAGTACTGTCTTGAGGAGCGTAGTAATGGGTATTTTACTCTAACACATTTTAAAAATGAAGGAATTACCTGTATATTTTGATCATATCTAGTACACATATATCCCTGTAGCTATTTTGTGGAGGACTATTTTTAAAATTACAAATAAGGTATTTTGTTAAACTTGTTTATTTCCTACTTAACGTGTTTGAAATCGTTCCCCTTGCAGTAGTATTTCCATACCTACCTTCCCTTCCTTATGTTCTCCTTCTTCTTCATTTCTTTTCCTCCTCCCTCTCCCCTCCCCTCTCTCTGTGTCCCTTTCTTTCTTCTTCCTTTCCCTTTATCAATGTTTTTTCCATCGTCTCTATGGTTCATGTTTTTACAAACCCTTGTTCAGTAACAACCAAGGTTGTTTCAAGCTTTCTGCCGTCACTAACAAATGTTTTCCACTCTGATTATTATAAAGTGCTGTCTCATCGTTCATCATTTTCCCTTAACTGGTTAATAGTGAGACTGATCATCTTCTCATATGTATTCTTCTTAGGCACAGTGTCTTCCCTTTCCATAAGTGGCTTGTTTGTCTATTTTGTCAACTTTGCTATTTTCGTATTGTTTCACAAATTGTTTCACACCATCTATCAACTGTGCCTCTGTTGTCCATCAGAAAATGTGCAAAGAACTCAGAATAATATTAGCTCATTTCTGTGCTTCAGATCAACTTAAAACATGAAAAGAAACACATAGATCTTTAAGATATAAAATAAGCAAATAAGAGCGTGGGGCTGAGGATAAAATATTAAAGAAGCCAGAGAAGAAAGTTTAATATTGATAGATTAGAATGTCTTTGATGAAAAAAAAAAGTTAGCAAATAATTTTTTATAGACAAAAATAGTTTTGTTTTCATTGGGAAAGTTTCTGAATATTATTTCCTACAATATTTTTTGTGTGTCCACTTAAATTCTTTCTCTTTTTGAATGAAATTTATTTTAAAAATAGTTTCATATTTCTATTGTTTCTAAATGTCTCAAATTTTCCCCTTTCCCTTTCTTCTTTACAAGTACATTTTGGGAGACTTTTCTAATCTATTTTCCAGTAAAGTACTCTGTTTCCTCCTTGTGCTATGTCTTGTTAGTTATTTATCCAATACATTAATAATTTATTTAAATGTATACATTTTTTACACCAAGTATACGTACCTGGTTCTTAAGAATATAAGTTTGTCTCTGCATCCTATTCCAGCCATACTAAATCTCTGAAAATGTGCATTCATGCTATTTAGTGTGGTTGGTTTGAATTATCACTAGCTGTGTGAACGCTGGACCACTGAGTATTTACAGTTGTCTCTGTTGCCTTTGTTTTGTAGCAGTAATGCCCTCCTGCTGTCCAGTTAGCTTTGCCTTTGAACTTGATTTTCTCCTCTTACTTTTGTGAACAGCAGGCCTGAGCTCTGTCTTTCATTGGTCCTGGTGGGGTGAAGGTAAGGTGAAGGTGAAGTTTGGAGGAGGTGATTATCCTTCCCAGAGAGCTCACAGGGCCACATTTGGACTTGAGTGTTGTTGGCTGGCCCAGTGCCACGGGGTGGACAGTACTATTCTTCTGTCCCTTGAGATATCATGTGGTCGAGAAAACGTTAAAGGACACAAATTAAAAGGCCTCCCTGTATTTTCCTTCCACGAGCATACTTTGTTCCAGTCACGTCTGCTCCATTTTCAAGCACTTCTCTCAAACTTCAAGTTCCCTTCATTTAACCTCTAGGATGAAACTAGAGGATGCCAGCATCTAAGATAAGTCTAAGTGCTGTTGAACTCCATCAATATTTGAATCAAAGTAGTGTCAACTGCAATGGTACATGATCTATATGCAAATTCTATGCAAAGTGTTTTTATGGGTATGTTATCATCTAGTCCTTAGAAGATTTTTAGGTGCTTTTATCATCCTCAGCTCCCAGATAAAAGCAATGAAGTCAAGATAAGGCACTTCCTTCACGTCACCAAAACAGAAGCGAGGTGAAAATTTAAGCATTCAGATTGTATTCTAAAGTCTATTTTGTCCAGGCTACATTGCAACTCAGTGTTTTAGTTTTAATTTCATTCTTTACAGATATCTATAGGTAAATAGCAAAACGTCCAATAACTTAAAACTATTTGCCAAACTTTGTACATAGAGGATTTTTGAAAACCAGAGACTGAATTTGAAGATTTCATTAGACTCTTGAGGTGTCCCTGGGGTGAAAGTCAGTTTAGGTTAAGTGAAATCCACACAGAGGCTTGGGCACTATGGTTAGCTAGTAATAAAAAAAAAAAAATGGTGTCTGTCATTTATCTCTGGAAATTTCTTAAATGACCTTCATACTTCTAAGACTGGGTCACTGGAAGCTCAAAAGCCAAGAACCACTTTTTAATTTGTTTCCTTTTTGCTTTTAGTTGCTGGTATTTCTTTTCCAGAAAAAGGGAGGAAGGCAATTATTTTGAAAACATGGTGGGAATGGATGGAAATGGAAGATTCAATAAACTTGTTCAATTGTTATCATCACAATGGTCATATGTTGTTATATGGTAGAAGTTAAGTGCATATAATGAAGAAAAAAACTTTCAGGATTCAATTTTTATATGATATAAAATACAGAGAAGTCATAATCTTCCCAGTGGCTGGCTCTGCATGCTTTAGCACCTTTTCAGTCACATACCAACCTCTACAGTTGTCAATCTGGCCTTCTTAAGTGTTCACCTGACTGTCTTCTGTAGCCAAAATCTGGTAGATTTCCCATAGGTTTCCAGGCCACTGGAAGATGAGCCTTTTTTTGGAGAAACTTTCAAAAATTCTTTTCTGTTCATGGAACATTTTGTTACAAGGCTTAGCTAATGATCTCTCCAAAGTGTCAGAGGCTCAAAGTGATTCTGTTTCAGAGCTGACCAGAGCTCTCTGGGTTCCTGTGCACCACGAGTCCCTCAGCTCAATTTTCTCTGTGCCCTTTTCAGAGCAGCTAGATGATACATGCCCAAGGGAAACCTAGAAGTGAACTGGCTTCTGGAAGCAGATAATTATTCCAGGCAATTAGACTGACCTTTGCTCTGCTAAAGTAAGCTCCACAGCACAGTCATATGTCAGAAAAAATACTTAAATGATAGACAGAGAGGACACTTAGAAACAATAAAAGGAAGATAGCATACATAGTTTCTCTAATGGAATAGAGTACAGTATGCTCTCTAAGTGAAGGGTGACTTAGTTTACATATCTGTTTTGGAAATGGAAAGGATAGAAAATGTCCAATCTCACTACATAGCACTCTCAGAAGTCAATCATCCATTAAAAAGTAACAGCGAGTTATAATATTGGAGGAAAAGCAAAGGAGTCTGCCAGCTTCAGCCCTGAGATATTTTGTGTTCTCTAGAAAGTGTCAATTTATTGGTTTTGGTTTCTGGTCCCACAAGGACCTTAAATAAAATTCCTCTCTGAGTTGTTAGCCAGTAGCTTGCAGAAAATGTTTTCTTGCCAAAGGCATAGAATGTGGATCCTGAGTTGTCCCAGGAGGAGTAACTGACTCTGAAGGTGTCAGGTATAAAATGACTCCATCTTATAATCTCTCCCAGAGGCGAAGAACTTCTCACTTTGAGAATAAATTGATGGTGAGATCCATTTTCTGGTTGGCAGCATGATGATCCGCAAAGCTTTTGCTCCAGCTCGCTGACAAGGAAAATACGCCTGTCCCAACTGGCAGGTGTGTGTGATTTAAGAAATGGAAGGCTTCGTCACCTGGCATGCACAAGAGCGCCCCTGAAAGCCATCCTGTGTTACAAGCGCACTGTTTGTAAACTGCACTCCAGAAAGGACACTGCTGCTCCCTCCCACATGCCAGGGTCTGACTTTCCCTTCTTCCAGCTCTCCGACGTGGACCTGATGCTCTTATTTGGTAGCTGCTGAGCATTTCATTCCTTTTGAAACTGTAATCTAATAGTCTCAGGTGTAAACTATAGTACAGCTTTACATGAAATGTAAAGGCTTTCACGTTTGCTTTCTCTCCTCACTTTATCTCCGAGTAAATACCACCATCTTATTTTACAGCTGAGGACACAGAGACGCAAGATAGGGGTTATCACTACACAATCTGGATTCCCCTTTATCTGCTGGTTTTCACTGTTCTCCTTATAGTTCTCCAACTTAAGTGTGTATAAAAAGCTCATCCAGGTTGCTTGCAAAAAGTAGTCAAAGTGAGAGTTAATCCCGTGTTTGGTATGCACTAGGCCCTTTTTAAAGCAGCTCACTTATATCAGTGAAGTTTTTCTTTGCTATAGCCTGTGTTAAGAAATGCAATTGTCCAGTTTCACAGGAAAGAAAGTGGAAGTACAAAGAGGTTTTTGTTAATCACTTAAGACTTTTTAACACTTAGTAAAGGCTAAAACTAAAATTCGTGCCAAGGCAGCCTGATTTCAGAGTATGTTTTTACTCATTCAAATGGTTCCAAAGGGCTTCTTTGTTCTGTCTTCCAGAGATAATTATTTTAAATCAGAATGTCTTTGATGTAGCCCCCAGAATTCAAATTTGCAGCATACACCGCACCCGGAGCACAGGTAGCTCTCATGCCAGAGTTCTCAGATCAAGCTTTGAAAAACATAGGCATTGGGGTTCAAAGCATTGGTTTTAGACTTCAGTATTTACATATTGCAATGCAAATCCCCTAGGAGGACATTACAAGCTAACAACTTAGTTTAGCAGTAAAACAAAACAGGAGGATTTGACTCAGGACAACTCTGATGGTTAAAAAAGGTAAGAAGTTAATAGCAACAAAAGAGGCGATGATGGGAAGAAAAGCCATAAGGGAAAAACGGACACCTTTTAATTTTTCTTGGAGTTGGACTTGCAAAGGACTGCTCAATACCAAGTTTGGAAATTAGAATGTAATTTTTTTCCACCTGGTTTTCGAGGAAACCAGTAGAAATAAACACAGAGACTTTGGGTTGAAGCAATTTATTAAATGTTAACATTTTGTTCCAGTGTCTGCAGTATTGGAATCCACAAGATATGGAGGACAGATAGGGAAGCATCACTAAGACCTGTTTTGTTTCTACATCCATTTTTTTGTGTGTGAATGCTGAAGCCTGTCCCACGTTTCCTGCTCGGTGTGGTTGGTCAAGGTGTCTAACCTAGGCTGATAGTTACCAAATCTGCTCCCAGTTTCTGGGTCCCTCTGTGTGCTCAATGTCACAGCTGTCTCTGCCTAACTTCACAAAGTTGTGAGTTTCCTCTACTGTCCCAGAGACCTCTCTGTCTGTACACTCCATGCTGTGGCAACCACCTAAACCAAGGTGTACCCCTGATCACATTGGCAGTTAGGAAAGGCAAACAGGTTACTGAGCTTTGTTCTGGATGCAGGGAGTAGGGTGAGTCAGCAATCTGCTGGATATAATGTGCGTACTTGCAGGTCAAACTCTCTCCAAAACTCACACATGACCAGCCTGGCTTCTCAACCAGAAAAAGAACCCCTGTCATGGTTTATGTCAGTGGCCCCCAGGCCTCATGTATTTACATTGTGCATTTGTGATTGGTTCATTGTCTAGTGCTTGGATTGGTGGTGTCAGTGCTACACCCTCCTAGGGCGTGGAGCCAGGATGTGATGTAATGGCAGGAAGAAAGTGTCTCTCTCTTGCCGGTTCCGCTTGCTGTTTGCAGCCACCATGAACTGTGGCCCCGCCATGCCACCCTGCCTTGGAGCCAACTGAGTATGGACTGAAACCTCCAAAAACTGTAAGAAATAAACCTTTCCTTTCCCAACTTTGGGCATCAGGTATTTTGTTTCAGCGATGAGTAAAAAGTAACTAAGACAACCCCTGTAACCTCCCCACTCTAATCTGAAACTTCCCCGGGGGAGCCTATGTTTTACCCATACCCTTTCTACAACTATCTCTAGTGGCTGTCCCCACCCATTCACTGTGGTAGGCTGACAGCAGAAAACCTAAAGTATAATTGTTCTGTAGCTCAATCTTAAACAATTAATCTCTTCTGAAAATGGCTCCTGATTAAGTTCTCTCAAATACAGCAATGCTGTACTGAATTTCTTTTCCAACTCTAGCCTGCCATGTAGAAGTCACTTTCAGAGTAAAATGCCCTCACTCTTTTTGAAGTTTCCAATAGCAATGCACTTCCCTTTAGATTAATACTGCCAGTTTGGTCCATTGTTTCTCCCTGGAGCTGCTGATGCTCTCTGGGCTTAATATGTGTCAGTACTACCAGGGTTCCTTTTCTGACTGCTTCATTCCTTCATCTGGGTTGTGCTCTGTTTCTCAAGCTTGTCCAAAGTTTCTAGTTTTCCTGCCAGCTCTTCCCCATTCCTGATCTCTATCTTTAAAAAAAATTGTCAAATGGTTATTTTCCAGGTGACTTGATTCCAAGTCCCAAAGAAACTGTGTTTTTCATAACTCAAGTTTTCTGACTTGTAGGATCCATATGTGTACTGTCCAAAATGGTAATGACTAGTCATATTTTAAAAATTAATTAAAATTAAATGAAATGTAAACTCAGTTCTCAATTACCCTTTCCACATTTCACTTGTTCAATACTCAAATATACATGATGGCTACTATGTTGTAAAATACACAGATCTAGAGTTCTGCTGACTTTGCAGAGATTTCTATTGGAGAGCACAAATCTATAGATTTTCCCGCAACTATTCTCATATTTTTTCCTACTACAACTCCTTCTGTGAAAGAAATAAAATATAGAGCATTTAGTATTCACATTTTGCCAGTTCAAAAAAATAGAAAGATCTAATTTGTCATTTTGCAACATGAGTCATTTAGCATCATTCTCAACAGGGATTTGTTATTTTCTCTATTTCTATGAAGGATTATGTGGAGTTCGAGGGAGGCTGGCAGTGTGAGAATAAAACCATGGTAGTCTTTTTCTCAAATGTGAATGAACTCTCTCCTGTGCAAACACTGCAGGCCAAGGGAGGTCCAGATGGACAGGTTTCCCAGGATGCATGTACTGTAAGAGACAGGAACCACATCAGCATCACAAATTTAACCTCTCACGTTGCATATTTAATTTGGATATAACTTTTCACCTTCCAGCTTACTTACAGCAATAGATGGCAGATTTTTGAGACATCTAGTCCTCATATAAATCAGGAGTGATGATATTAGATTTACATATATAACTCATTACACTTGAACTACAGCATCTGCTGAATATGCCATGTAGTGGCTCACTAAGTCTTCAAAGACTCCTGAGCAGTGAGTCATCCGAGTTCAAGCCTCCTTGCTCTGGCAGGATAACGAGCTGCTGCCAAGATTCAGCTTCCCATGGCTAGACTGCTATGGCCTTCCCTGGAACCTTGGGCATGAAATTGTTACAGCGATGATACTGCCACTTCCAAGTCAGGCTCCTAGCGTTATTTTAGACACCTTCCTACAAGTGTGTTTCATCACATGGATTTTCACTCCCTGGAGTGAGGTTTATAAGGGAACCAATTAGTTCTAATGCAGTAGACTCTGTGTCCAGTGATACGAGCACCAGATAATGGGCACAGACTTTTGTAAAGAATAGCTCTTACTTGTTAGCTAAGGAAGTTTAAAAGCATTTTATTTCAGATTGAAATATGAATTATTATATTATACATGCAATTATTATCTGTCATGCCAACCTTCCTTCTCTTATTCTAAATGAACCCTGAACAAAAATTCAAAATGATGGCAATTGAGGACTGAATACAAATGAAGAAGGTATATGTTGGTATTTCTAATTCTCCTATAAATTAGGTTGGGAATCCTCAGTATATTTCTTAGTCTTTCTAAAATAGGGCTCTTCCCTGGTTAAAGAGAAGGTTAGAGCAGCTAATTTTAAAATCGCTTCTATGCTATTCCTTCTATAGGAGTGAGACCCTGTACTAGTGCACAGAATGAGTGGAGATCTTTTTAATCCTACTGAGAGGAGAGGCTTTAAACACTCCAATTCGAGAAGTTCCAGTTTAACAGTAGCTAGTGCATACATGGTGCTAAGGATATGCAAGGTACTTTTCCATACAGCAGGGATCTTGGATCATAGGATCTCGTTTCACCTTCTTGACCCCCTTATCATTCCCATCGCACAAAGGAGTGAGCCAAATCACAGTCAGGTATGTGTACTCAGTTAATAGTATGCAAACATCTTATGTTAAAAGATGTTAGAAGATGCAGCTCCACGCTCCATGCAATGCTATGCTGTTTTGCTGTCTAGATGGTTCATATCTGGGGCCACCAACCAGACAGAGTAAATGTAGACCGAGGCTGGAAATGAATTCCACGTACCTGAAGTGCTCAGTAAAAGTTTAACATTTTCCAGTTAGCATTTAAGAAAACTGAAGCTGTTATTTTCATTAAAGCATTTCTTATTGAAGGTAATTTTTCAAATCTAAATCTTCCTTTGATATAACGAGTCCAGCAGCAAAGCAGGCAGAACAGTAAAACCTACCTTGGTGGCAGTAGTTAGCGGTCCTTTCAGTGAATGCCTTTCACTGCTCTCTGGGGTGCAGCTCTTCAAAGCAGACAGTAGCGTGGTCAAGAGGGATCTCCACGAGAACTCTCTGGCACTGTTAGCTGAGAAAATGCTACTTTCTCCTTTCTGTGGATAAATGCTGATATCACAATGTAGAAGGGGAAAAGGGTTTGGATGAAAATTGACTCACTTTTTTGATATAAACTTGCTAGTTTATATATAGGGCAAGTCTCCTGGACCATCACAAAGTAAGGTTTTTGAGTGAGAGGTTAAGAAAAAGTGAGTCTCAGAATAAGCACTCACCATGTTTGGGATACATCATACTTAATAGGATGATGACATGAGTGTATGACATATCAAATTAAATAAATACAATATATGAGGAAGGGTGTCTGTCTTCAGGAGGTTGTGAGCTCCTATTTGGTCACATGTCATGTTTCTTTTCTTTCTGCTTTGTACCCAGTGCAAGCTGGTTTTAGGTAGGTGAGAGTGACACATGGTAGGGTAAAGGTGATGGTGGACTAAGATAGACATATTGTAAAGAGGAATTACCTTTCAAATTGTTCTTTCTTGCATAACCATAGCTAATGATGTGGAAGGAGCTTTGATGGATCATCCCACCAGATTCACCTTAGGATTTTCAGCCAAATGAGAATGTCTCCAAATGACAATGTTCCATGTAAGATGCCTATCCTGTTGGGAACTGATAAACATAAAACTAGACTTTGGAAAATTATTTATAAAATCTTTATAATTCTTTATAAAATTCTTTATAAAATCTAAAACTACATAGAGGTATAAGTTAGTAAGAAATTCATCTAAAAGCAGATAGTGTTGAACAAAATTAGTTTGATTAAGAAAAGTGTATCTACCTGTTAACACCCCTCATGACTTTTACACCTGAGCAACTCCCATTGGTATTTCTATTGAGAGTGAATTGTAGCCAAATTTTGTTCCTCCTCGCACTTCTGACCCATCCTCCAAGTAGACCATTTTATTGCCATTCATGGGTTTCTAAAATATGCATTTTCAATTAAAATATCACATAAATTAAATCCTGTACAAAGTACCCTAGAGTGATTCAATGCTAGCAATAGATGTTCACGGTCAGGTTTCAGTTAGAGTAGCATCCAGTGCCAATCCAAACGCTTAACTAAAGGAGCTAAAGAGCCTCAATGATACAGATGGAAAACCTCTAAGCGGTGAGTCTTCATCTTCACAAATATTTGTGAAACTTTACCGTTCATACAAATCACCTGAGATCTTACCAAAAGACATCAGAGTGAGCAAATCCGGGACAGAACCTACACTGCGGTGCTTCCTGGGTGACGTCACGCTTGCCCGTCTATGATTCACACTTTGAGGGACCACGGTCTGGATCACGATCAAGATTTTAAACTATGAGGCTCCTCAGAAATTTAATTATTGGTATTATTCCAAACATGAATTTTAGTTTTCAAGACAAGGTCTTGCCATTTAGTGTAGGCTGGCCTTGAACTTGCTGTGTTGCCCAGGCCGGCCCACAGCTCACAGAGATCCTCCTGCCTCAGCCTGTTGAGTGCTAGGATTAGAGACGTGTGCCATCATGCTGGCATTTTGTTCTTTTTTATTTCTTTTTTAAAATTTTTTATGTATTTGCATAAATTTTAAAATATATAAAAGCAAAAAAGTCATAATTTTACTGCATAAAGACATCAACAATAACTCGATTTGGTACCTATGTAGATCCCTGATCAAAATTAGAGTCCTTCTGTATGCATTGTTTTAAAGCTGCCTTTTCAATAACTTCAAATTTACTCCAGGAATATGTATTAATTTTAGAAAATTCATAAAGTGAAAACAAGCATAAAAAGATAAAAACTACTCATTGTCTCCTCACTTGGACACAAAACCCAAACAATGTTCACATGTCAATCTATTCTTTCATATTGCCACGTCCCAGCCTCCTCCATGGCCACTACACGTGTGTCAGCATGACAGTGATTTGGACTTGAAGAATAACACAGGTCAGTGGGGAAAGTTGCCTAAATTAAAGGATAAAAAGCATTAGTGAAAACCTGAGATTATAGAAAGCATGGCTAAAAACTTTCTAAGGTGTCAAAGACCAAAGGATATACAGCCATATCTGACAAATAATAATGCTGCGTTAGAGCCATGTACTTTATAGCCTGATTTTATACATTTGATGATTGACTCCTGACATAATTTTTCATTACAAATATTTGCTTCCAATATCACTTCCAAATACATCTGTCTCATTCTATAGTTGTACAAAGCTTGCCTTTTTTCTACTTGTAAACATTTTTATTTCCAATCTTCTAAGTATTTCTGCAATGAATAATCTCATTTTATTATTATTATTATTGTTGTTATTTGGTACAGGAGATCGAACTCATGACCTTGCGCTTGCTAGGCAGTCACTTAAGTCATGGAGCTAAATCCCTGGCAATAGTCCCATTTTTAAATCTTGTGAGATAGTCTTAATAGCATAGAAACACTTTAAATGATGCTATCTTATATGTAGCATAGCTTATTTAAAGAACATTTTAAAACTTCTGAAGCCACTATCAAGATGTAGCTATTATTAATATTTTTATATGTATATTTAAAATGATTCTCTAGAGGTCTGTTTGGGCCCGTAGCCCCGCCCTTCACCCCCAGGAAGTCTCCCAGAAAGCAGCATCTCGGCCTGTCTCTTTGGGACCCGAAACTCTCAGACCCGTAGAGTGGCCTGGGCTGTTTGGATTGGGAATATTGTGGAGACTGGCATCTTGGCCAGGTCTGTTTGGGACCAGGAACTTTTCAGAAACCAACATTCTGGCCTGACTCTTTGGGACCTGTAGGCCCTTCACTTGCAGGGAACCTCCTAGAGACTTGCCTGGGACAAAGCATGGTGGCCTGGCCTGCCTGAGATTCCACAGGCTCTGGGGTGGCCACACCCAGCATTCCCCTTACAACTTAGGGAGCCAGGAGCCCACAGAGGGGAGTTAGGACCCTGTGAGGAAGCCAAGAGCCTGTGGGTGAGCCACTGCCCCTCCAGGAACTGAGGGTGTAACAGGTAATTTGCCACACATGCAGCGAAAGCTTTGGAACAACACTCAAAGTAAGGAAATACAGAAAAATGACAAAAGGAAAGACCAAAAGGCAGGCTCAAAGCCCTAGCCCTCCCCAAGAAAGCTTAGAAGCTGTGTACATAGAAGAAAAAAGAAGCCACACACCTGAAATGTCTGAAAGGATATCAAATGAAATAAATATGCAAAAAGGGAAAGCTATGGAGAAATTCAAACCAGAAATACATGCCCAGGTAAAAGAAAAATTGATAAAAACAGTGAAAGAAATAGTGAACACATCTAGTGAAAACACAGCTAAAAAATTAGAGGAACAAAGCAAACAGATAGAATCCCTCAAAGAACAATATAAGAAACAAACAGAATGCATAAAGCAGATTCAAAGAGATATACAGGAAATGAAAAATTCTATTGAAAGCTGTAAAAATCCAACATAAGAACAGAATACTAAAAACTGTTAGAGAGAAAAGAGAGATCACCTATAAAGGAAAACCTATCAGAATCATGGCAGACTTCTCAACACAAACAATGAAATCAAGAAGAGCATGGAGTGAAGTCTTTCAGATCCTAAAGGAAAACCACTTCCAACCCATACTGACATACCCTGCAAAACTGTCCTTCAAAATGAATGGAGAAATAAGATACTTCCATGACAAACAACAGCTGAAGAACTTCATGAACACCAAACCAAACCTATAAAGAATACTGAAAGACATTCTAGATATACACGGGAGAAAACCACCAAGCAAGACAGACAATTAAACAGAATGGAAAGCTAAAGACACAACAGCAGAAAGATAGCATATCAACAATAAACCAACATATAACAGTTACAACCATTAATGTAAATGGCCTCACTCGCCAATCAAAAGAAACAGACTGGCAGAATGGATCAAGAAACAACATCCAACCATATGCTGTCTACAAGAAACCCATCTAACCCAAAAGGACACTCATAGACTGAAAGTCAAGGGATGGAAAACAATACTTCATGCAACAGGAAACCAAAAAAAAGCAGG
>PVJX010026275.1:0-26053 GCA_004027295.1 Dolichotis patagonum | reverse complement strand
GCCCTGGCATGCAGAGCAGGGTGCCCTGCAGGATCTGAAAGCGGGGCTAGGGCAGGGACTTGGTGCAGTGGTTTAGCACCCGCAGGAACCAGGGAAGCAGTAACCGGTGTACAAGGAGCGGTGATTTTTCTCAGCCAGAATCTAGTGTCACCCTGGTGCTCTGGGGGACCTCTGGGGCACGAGCTGTCCCACTGTGAACAGGGCTGGCTCCTCTTAGCCTTACGCTGGCTGGCTGTGGGCTGTCCCCGTCAGGGTGAGTGGTCCTATCTCAGGCATCTGGTTCCTGTGCTGCTCGCCCTCTGTGCCGTGGCACCTGGGGAAGGACGGGGGCCTCCACCCCGTGCCCGGGGCCTGCTCCCAGCCGTCTCGGAATCCCAGCTGGTTTGGAGGAAAAGGGACGAAGGTGGAGCCAGGGTGACTGAGCAATCACCTGTCACTCCAGAGTTGAACTGTCCGGCTTAGGAGCTGGACCAAGGGCTGGTGAAGACTTTGAGTCAAGGGTAGTAAAGTCTTCTCTCTGCAGAGACAGGAAGTGGCTGCTTTCTCGTGGCCCGTGGGTGTTTCCTGTACCCAGAGGTGTGTGACATCATTCAGGTTGGCATCACCGGGATCCCACCCTCTGCTTGGCCCAGATGCCAGTAGTGTCACATTGACATCCACCCGGATCCTGACCTTTGGCCGCGGCCTGACTGAGCCCTGGTGACCCTGAGCCAGTGACTTAGAATTATTATTCCGTCTTGATTTTTCCCCTCTGTGAAATGGGGCTGGCCCAGTTCCCTAATCCATAGGGTCTTTTGAGGATTTCAGCTGGTGTTCATGCACTATCTAACCCACTACCTGGCACTGGATTAAGGTTCAAGTTCAATGCATGGTGATTTTATTTACTTTCTCTGCTGCGGTTGTTTTGTTTGAGAAAGCGCGTCCTCCAGACAGTGTTTCTCAATCAGCTGTCTTTTACGCCCGACTTTGGATTTGCCTGTACCTCTGTCCTGCATATGATTACTCGTTCAGTATACATTAACTGCCTCTTTAAAAAAGTTTGGACACAGTACAATAACCTTGCAGTAATGGTTTTGGGAGAGGCTAGTGCTTGGCACGCGGTATCTTTGTGACCATGAGAGGTACTATCATAGTGACCCAGAATGTTGCCATGTACACTCTGTCCAGGGACTAGTCCACTCCAGTCCTTCCTTTTAGCCTGAAGTCTGTTGCAGTCTCTGCTGAATGAACTCACCGCTTTGCTCCTGAATAAACTGATACTCACTGGCTTGCTTGGCTATGGATTTAACGTGTAATGTCAAAGCTTTCCTTTCCTTCTTTCTTTCTTTTTTCTTCTCTGTTAAATAACTTGAGCTGTGACAGATTACGAGGAAGTGGTTACTCAGCGCTGAGCACTCAGAGCTGATTGCAGGGAGCAGTGGAAATTCCCCTTCCTTGCCTAAAATAACTGGCGCTGGAACCCGACAGTACAGTACGAGCTTTGTCCAGGCTTGAAACAATATCCTTTCCAAGTGCGTTTTGTACGGAAATACTTACTAATATATGGTGGTAGTTCTCATTGACGGCTAGAGAAAGGTTAGTTATTCTGGTTCCATGGCTAAAAGGGCCCTTGTTGGTAACAATCAGTCCCCAGGAGCGAAACCCAAGGATGCCAGCATAGTCACGTTGGGCTTACCTGACCTCCTCCTGCCTCTCGTCTCTTTTCATTTCTTTGCTATCTCCAGGATCTAACTCCGGAAATAGACATATTCTTCATTGATCTGATTCTTTAGGCCTGATTATTGCAGGCCTGTTCGTGACAACCTTTCCCCGGACACTCCCAAGCAGGTTCGCAGGAAATGAGAGGCGGAAATGCCTGGTCCTTTTAGCCGAGCAGAGTTCAGAGGAACCGCCTCAGAGCAGCTCCACGGGTCCAGGTTCCCCGGCAGTGTCTTACCCCACGGCCCGAGCTGGGCTAGAGGCCTCATTGTGGGGCGTGGGCAGGCGTGTGGCCTTCAGCTGCCTTAGAATTGAAAGATCTGGGGACCTGGTTTGGATGACAAATCTCTCCGAAGTGATGTTCTGACTATTGTAGACTTGATTAAAAAAAAATAAACTACCGGGCCGGGGATTTAGCTCAGTGGCTTAAGCACCTGTCTGGCAAGTGCGAGGTCGTGAGTTCGATCTCCGGTACCAAAAAAAAAAAAAACCAAACCAAAAAAATAAACTACTACCATGTGACATGCTTCATTCTGTTTTTAAAACAGTTTATGTATTATCTAAAGAAAATTTAAGGCTAAGAGGAGAAGGATGGGGGCAGGAATAAAAATGGAAAGCTATAGATAATTGTTCGTTTTTTAAAAGTATCAAAACCTTGTTGATTCTGTCCCGTCAGCTCATGGGTGTTCCTCAGCTTGGCATCGCTCTAGCAAAATACCTGTGCTAAGGAAAAGAAAAGGGTTATTTTTGCTCACAGGTTTGGAGGGCTCAGTCCAGGATCAATTGGCTGCGTTGCTTTGGGCTGTGAGGAGGCAGCAATCATGGTGGGGATGTCTGGTGAGCGAGGAAATAAAAGCCAGGGGAGAGACCCACAGTCCCCTTTGGGAGCACAGTTCAAAGACCTAAAGATGCCCTAGGCCATTAAGGGTGCCATCACCTCCTAGCAGAGCCACCGTGGACATCCGGGTACATGGACTTCTGGGACACATTCAAAGTCCCAACTGTAGAACCATATTACAATTTTTCTCAAGGCTTGAAAGGCCTGCAGTTTATTAAGACCCAGCATTCAGGCCAGGGAAATGACCCCCTAGAGGAAGAAGAGGAAGAGGGAGGTGGAGGACGGAGGTCCCTGTGACTGTGACTTTCCTTTTCCAGCTGAGGTCTCTATCCATGGCACTTTTGACCCAACAGCCTCCTCGCATGGCAGAGGGATCCAGGCCAGACATGAAGGGACAGGGATTTGCTCCGTCCACCAGATGACGACAGATGATTCTGGCCTTCGGTGGAGTGACAAGTGGGACCCAGAGCACAGTGAGCCTTTACCTGATTTTTCTCCCTCAGCACAGTGGGAAATTTGCAGCGTCCACCCCACTGCATGTACAGCTCAGCAGCTCTTTGGCCCACACTTGGCCAGGGCCAGTAGTACAGTAGCAGAGAGAGAGAGAACTGACAATGCTCGCAACACTGCCAGCGAGGCCAGCCAGTTCTCTCAGCCCTGCCCGCCCCCGGGGAGCCTGAGCTGGAAGGCAATGCCTGCTCCTAAATTCACCCTCTCTTCCTTATGCCACGGCACCTAAATGCAAGGCAACTACTGCCTCTAGTGTTCAGGAAAGACAGTACCTCTGTGCTCCAAGGGACTGTGACAGGGACACAGGGGCAGTGTGGTTGGTAATGGGGAACCACTGGACCTACCCAGAGAGAGAAACCAGCAAAGGAACCAAGGAGTCCTGGTCCTGTGGGAAAAGGGGTGTGTGTGTGTATGTGCATGTGTGCATGTGTGTGTTGGACTCACCATCGATGAAGATCATCTCGTCCTGAGGCTACGGGTGACTGCTTTGGCAAGCACACCACAAATGCTCACCTCAAAGTCATGCCAACACGGAGACGGAAGAGCCTGGAAGACCAAGAGGACATGGCCCTGCTGACCCTGGAGGCCACCGTGGAGTGGTCCCTTTGGTTTTCCAGCTGGATGAAGTGATGCCTTCTTGGATTTATTCTTAGGCCCCATCTAGTTACGTCGCTGTGACATGGAACTAAAGTGATCTGAGCTGTCACATCCTGTCCCTTTTGATGTGGACTCTGAATGCGTAGGTAAACACTTCTTTTGGTTAGTAGTGAGACCTTTCAAGAGAGAAAATACATGAATCCAAGTATCAATTCTTAGGCTCATCCATCCAGAGGCGAGTTGGGACTTGCAAGTTAAGGAATTTGTGTGCTTCGATCACAATCTGTTCCAGGGATTTCAACTGCCATCCAATAGCCACCTATGGCACAATTTGGGGTCAACCAGTGTTTCAAATGTTCATATCTGTGATGGCTAAAAAATTCTTTAATAATCAGTACATGTAACAGAAGTACAAACTCACCCTGAGTCACCAGTTAGCTAATAGTTCTTTCCTCCCCTCTTGATGGCCCCTCACCCATGGTTTGAGTTTGTGACAAACAGGCGCTTCCAACTATCTGCCCCTCGGGAGCCTGGGCAGCATGCGCTGGCACCTGGCACTGTCCCAGAGTCCAGAGGCTCACTAAGACCAGATGCCCCTTTACCGTGGCTGCCCATGGAGTGAGTGGTAACTTCACTATCAGAGGCACGAGCCTCTGGCTTGTTTTTCTTGTGGAGATGTCTCATGCTGAGTCATCCACAGAGCAGCATGCAGACACGAGGGGGCAGAGCTATCTAAAGAGGCAAGAGGAACATTTTGTAAGCTGGTTGCGTAAGGATCGTGTCCTGCCAGAGCTTGTGTGGCCGAAGATCACCTTCTTTATCCAGCACTCCAGACACCTGTTTGCCCCAGGGAGCAGAGACCGTGGGGACCAGTACCCAGGCCTGTGGACACCAGACAAGTGCAGGGCCCGGAACCACACACAGCAGCTGGAAGACAGCCGGGCCACACCTGTTCCACGAGGCTTCTGGTAGCTCGAGGGATAAAAATGAAAAGACACCAAAACCAGGGCCGCCAAAAATTAGGGAGTGATTTCAGTTGAACAAAATAAGAGCTGGAACACACACACACACACACACACACACACACACACACACACACACAATGACATTGCACTGAATGGAGAACTACAGGACCTATAAAACATACCATCTCAGAATGAGCTAGACGGATGTGGCCTGTGGCCAGGACAGAATCACACAGCTGCTGTCTTACTGTATCTTGCTTATTAGTGTGATCTTTCTGGCAGTGACACTAGAAGGCCAACGGCAGGCCTAGGTCAAATGCTCTTGGCCCCTTTATGCCAGCCTCACGATGTGACATTAAATTAATAAAAATGAAGATTTAGAAAGGGGATTAGGTTCCGTCTTGTGCCTCCTGCTTCTTCAGGACTGGAAGGGAAGCGCAGTGTGATGGAGAGAGCTATCGCTTACTTGACGGGGAGCCTAGGGAACGCAATGCTTGCTTTGTGGCTTTGCCCCAGTGTGCTGTGTGGGCTAGAGGAACTCACTTGCTCTGTCTGGATTTCCTCATCTGCAAAAATGCAAGTGTTGGATGAAGGCCGAGCAAGTTGCTTCTCAAATGTTACGATTACTGCAGTTGCGTGTGCGTGGTCTGGTAGTGGGGATGTAGTGACACGTAGCCCCACCTACCCCACAGAGATCTAGACTGCCAACTGCAGAGAGTTTGCGTTCTCTGCACAGGTTGGTGTGGGAGGAAGGGAGGAGGGTCTGTGTGGGCTGATTATCAGCAAAATACTAACTCCAGAGTATCACAGAGGGTAAATGCGGTGAAGAGCAAGAGAGGGCAACGGAACACTGACAGCAGAAGTCTCTTGGCCATTGGTGTGTCTCATGTTAGTTCAGCAAAACACAGTCAAGGGTGTGCCATAGAGGCGTGGAGGACTCAGGGAGCAGAAAGGCCTCTGGAGGATCTAATGGAGACAGGAAGTGACTCTCTGGTGAGTCAGAACTAAGAGAAGGGAAAGAAGAGATTCCAGTAGCTGTCAGGCAGGTCTGGCTTGGAGTCTTGATTTTAATCATTTATCAGCAATGTGACTTTCAGTCCCACCACCTCTCTGGCCCTCGACCTCTTCATCTATAAAAGCAAACTAAGAATCGTGTAAGGTGGAATGGAATAATGTCTCTCAAGGGTTTACCACAGACTGGCACATGAATCAAGGCCCAGCCTGTCATCCGTAGAGGGCATGTTAATTAATATCCACTGAGCATTAACCAAGGAGCACTTCCTCATGCTTTCCCCGTGCCCCAGACAAGCCTGAGAGGTGCGGACTCTTACAATCCCTTCCACCCACTCCATGAAGAAAGTGATTTTTTTTTTCATCAGGGCATTGATGTTAGTCATCGTTGTGAGGTTTTCTGGTGACATCGTGGGGAGGTTAAGGTATCCAGCTGCTTGGCAAGGATGTCAGCAGTGACAGACTAAAGGTACCGAGTGGCTGGGCTTTTCTGGAGGAGAAATATGGCACTTCTGAAGAAGCACCATCTTTGACAGAACCGCATTCCATCATCCGATATGCATGTGTTTCACTGAGGGCTAATTTACACACCACTCGATACGCCCAGGCTGAGTCTTGCTTTAAATTCTGACGAGCATAGAGACATTTGCCCGTCCCTACAGCCGGGACAATTGCTGGTTTGCTTTCTGTCATTCTAATTTTGCCTTCCCTAGGATTTCATACACATGGAGTCACACACTTCCTTCACGGGACAGAATGTTTCTGAGCCTTGCCATGTTCTCGAATATTCCTAATTCTTTCCTTGATCTTGCTGAGCAATATTCTATTATAGAGCTGTACTATAATTTGTTAAGTCATTCACCGGTTGATGGATATTTGGACCCTTTCCAGTTGTTGGCTATACATAAAGCTGCTAGAAATGCTTGAGTAAAAGCTGTTCTGTGCACATACATTTTTATTTTTCTTAACAGCAGAACTGTTGGGTCTTAAGCTTAAACGTGTATTTCACCTTGGAAGAGACGCCAGCGTGGCTGCTCCATTTTGTGTTCCTACCGGCACGGGAGAAAAGTTCGAATTGTTCAACACCCTCACCCAGAGCTGGTGTCATTTATCTTTCACACTTTAGGTATTTTAGCGTGTGTACGGTAAAATCTCATCGTGGGTTTTAATTTGCACTTACCCAATAAGTAGCAATATTAGGTACACATGCTTCTTTGATATTTTAATTTCTCCTTTCAAAAAAGTATCTGTTCAAGTATTTTGCTTATCTTAAAAGACTGTCTGCCTATTGCACAGTAAGGAGTTCTTTACAGGTATTTTGCAGGGAAAGTCTCTTTCTCTATCTATATTGCAAATATTTTACTTATCTGTGGCTTAGCTTTTCATTTTCTTCACAGTGCTTTTTGAAGATGGAAAGATTCTGAAAAGTTTACTATGAGGACTAATCTAGCATTTTTGTGATTGAAAAGAATCTTGCATTCTGAGAATTATTTGCCTACTCCAAAGTCACAAAGGTTTTTCTCCCATGGTTTCTCTGAAAGGTTTTATGAATTTATCATTCACATTTAGGTCTGTTTAGCTCTACGATCTATTTCAAGTTAATATTTTACTTCATAGGTTTAGTCTCATCATCTTTGCATAGGTGGATGTGTAGTTATCCCAGCATCCTTCATTGAAAGACTCCAGTGACCTTTTAAACATGATTGTAGGGCTAACTCAGCACCTTTTCATGAAATTGGTATCTACGTCCAAATGAGCGTATTTCTGGGGGTTCCACTGGTCTACGTTTCTATCCTTATGCCAATAACACACTGGCTTGGTCACTGCAGATTTACCCTACTTTTTTTTTTTGTCCTGAGGATCGAACTCACAACCTCGAGCTTGCCATGCAAGCATTTAACGTTTCTGCACTAAACCCGTGGCCCCATACTCTACATTTTGAATTCAGGTGGTTGCAACCTTCTAACTTTGCTTTTGTTTTCAACATTTGTGTATAGAAAGTATCCAGTGTTATGCCTTTGTTTGGGGACTGATTTGGGGAAATACAGAACATCTGCCTGGTGGCTGGTTTGGCTCAAGGTGCTGGGACGCAGTGGTGATAAAAATATATAAATTCCTGGCGCTCAGGGAGTTTTCCAGAGATGCAGAAGGGGTGAGGGAGTTGGATTAATGATCAGAAATACACACACTGACACAGATGCTATACTTACCACATGTAACCTATGTGTGTAATCAAATAGTGACAGGTGAGGAGAAGCAAAGTAATGCAAAGACTGGGTGGGCCAGTGGTCAGGGAAGGAGTCTCCACGGATGGGGAAGCGAAGCATAAACCAAAGGGAGTCAGGCACGTTGACCTCTGGATTTTATTCTAAGGGGCGAAGTGACTGACTGAGGTGGGGCGCTGCGAGGAGACTGAGTTCTGTCTTCCAAAGGGTGTGTGTGTACAGTCAGTTTACTGTCTGACTGCTTCCGTGTAATTTAATGGCACGAGCGGTCACGTGGCCTCTGTGTATGTCAGAAACTTGTCGAGTCCTGAGAAAACCTCAGGCAGAGTGGGCTACACCATCTGGAAACTTCTGGCAGCCCCGTGTCTGGGGAATTTATGGAGACCGTCCGGAATACACGCACCTCGTACTTTGCAGAACTATCCTGGACACAAATAAGCACGCTTCAGTTTATGGCTGTGAACAATGACTTTTGAAACACGGGTGTGTGTGTGTTTGGAATTTTTAATCAGGACGAGTTGTGAGTCACGCAGTGCCATTTCCACATTTCAACCGAAGGAGCGATTTGTTTATTGCGCATATTGTATATGTTTACTTGATATTTTAATATCATCTTTCAAAAACAGTGTCCACTCAAGTATTTTGATTATTTGAAAAGATTGTCTTCTTAGAAGACATAGGAAGAAGTCTTTAGGTTTTAAGACTTTATTTGAAAATAAGTTTAAACTTAATCCAAAATATTACAAATATAGAAATATAAAGAAAATCTATATAGCCTGTCTTTTCCTGTTAGGATTTTAATATCTGTTTATTTGTTGCTGCTTTATTTTCACCTGAAATATTCCCAAGACTTTTCTGTCTGTCTTTTATACTAGTATTTTTGAATGAGATAAGTGTCCCCTGCACCCCTCCACCCCGCCTCCATTAATACAGTGTCTGTGAGGTTTCTTTGTGATTAGGGTATGCATTCGTGACAAACTCTTCTCGGGCTGTTGCACCTCCTGGTGTCCACCTGCCTGGCACTGGTGACACGAAACACCCGGCCTGTTGCACAATGTTTGTGGATGAGATGGAGCGGAGGAGGGCAAAAAGAAAGTTGCAAACTAAAGAAGACATGACTCAGTGCTAGCTCAGTTCCTGAAGCATCTGTGGTTGAGACATAAGCACCCCAAGCGAAGTGTGTGCATGTACACAGCCACCCACGGACGTCTCACGCGGTACACATCACACCCCTGCACACACCCGACACACTGCACACACCACACGGCACACACTACCCCCAACACCACGCTGTGCGTCCACATATTAAGCGACAGACAACCACACACGTCACGTGCACTGAGCAACACACAGGGCACACACGACACACAGCCACGCAACACACACACCACATATCACACTCCCTCATGCCACGCAACACACACACATAACACATGACCATACACACCAACATACTGTGCAACAATATGACACAGAACACACCACACAATACACACACCTTACCACACACAACACATAGGAGACCCCCATGGGGGTCACACAAGGCACACACATCACACAACCTGCAGCCACACCGCACATACGCCACACACACAACACGCACAGGGTACATGTATAACACACACGCGCGCACCCCCCCCACACACACGGAGACTCTACTTTGCATTTTTTTAGCCACCCCTGAAATGCTGCTTTAGCTTAGAAGTCATTGTAAGAAATAATCAGGGGAGATTTTCAGGTTCTGCATCTGGGCTTACACGCACTTCTGAACAGTTCCTTGCGTCTTCACGGGTTTGCCGCTGTCGTGGGGGGTCCACGGATTTTGTCCTGGCAGAGCCTGTGCAGACCCGCCCTACAGCAGCTGAGTCAGGACTCCCAGGTGGGGCTTGGCAAGGGAGGAGTTAAAGGGGTCCTGTGACCTCTTGTGCCACCACTAGCCCACGTCCTGGCCCAGGCTTCACTCCAGCCGGGGCTCCCCGGAAGCTGGTGTCTTGTCAAGCACTCGCTGTATCCCAGTTTACGAGGTGGACAGCGGGGGATTCTGTGCATTTTCCTTTTGTAGAAGCTTCCTGATTTGCCTTCGACCAATCTTCCAAGACCTGAATCCAAGACTCATGGAAATGAGTGGCACCGGGGCTGTTTTTTCTCTTCTGGGGTTGAAAAAGAGAGGATGTAAATGTGAAGTTTTGAAGCCCACAAAGAAGAAAGCAGAAAAAGGGAGGATCCAGCGGATACTGTTCAAGCCTCTGAATCCAGCTGGGCCTGACACCCTCCCTTAGGTGTCTCTAAATGACAAGTCCATAAATCTCTATTTTGCTTAAACCAGTCAGAATTTAAGATGCTCCCAACTGCAACTCAAAGCTTCATAACTCAAACACATGTAAAGCTTAAATGTCCAGTAAACCTAGGCAGTGGCCTTACCGGTCACCTCATCTTACAGACGCTTTGTGGACTCGGAGGCCCTGGGAGTTCAACCCTCCCCATGAGCCTCGTGTGAGCTGACCCCGGAGAAGGACTCACGCACGGCATGGTGAATCCACTGCTTCTTAGGATGGCATTGCTGCACTAAAAACATCTTTTTTGCTTTTTGGTTGACTTTTATTTGTCTTATATATAAAAACTGAATCTAGAACTTAACACAAGTTAGGCCAAGAAGGCTTAAAATCAACCCGGGCCTCTCGGGTGAGAGCTGCGGTCAGAGAACAGCTGGTTAGGGTCTGATCCCAGCCCTGGTGAGCAGCTGTGGGTTCTGGAGGCCTGTGCCGAGCCTGGCAACCCCGGCTACGTCTTCTGTGGGATCTGGGAAAGACAGATGTGCGTCCACATGCCAGACACTCGTGCCACTTCCACGTCCTCCTTTGGTAGCTTTAGGAGGGAGATGTGATGGCGAGTGACAGAAAGAGAGGGGGGAAAAATGGCAATGAGGAAACCAAGGCCTGCAGGACGCTGAGGAGCAGACCGCTGAGGAATAAGCAGAAGTGAGTGCCAGTTCTGCATCTGGAACAGCCTGGACACTGGGACTGCGCTGGGACATAGGCCCAGGGATGGTCCCCCGTGAGGGGGCTTACATCCTGGCCAGGAAGACAGATGCGCAGTAACGGAAGGACAAGTGCGCCCCACCAGGGAGGGGTCAGTGCTGCAAGCAAACAGGGCAGGGAGAACTGGGGACGCTGAATGGGAAACCACCAGGAGGCGGGGAAGAGGCAAGCAGGCCACGGCCCGCACGCTGGGCACGTGCGCCCTCAGCCGTGAATTTCTCTGCAGCCCTCCAGGCCTGGCCTGGGCTCCAAAAAGGCAGGTCGAGTGTCCGGAGACGCCTGGGAGGCTCTGCATGGCAGAGGCCATCGGAGAGCAGTCAGAGGTGAGGGGACCCAAACCTGCCCTGTGCCACCCGAGGTCCAGGTGGCACCAGGCTTCCTCCTCCTCTCATGTGATCACAGGAGTAGAGTTCCGGCTGCAGGGGCGAGCCCGAGAGTTATATCGCTGTCACTGAAAACAGGCCAAAAACGCGCCTTCCCTCCCGGTGCACTGTATGCTCACCTTGATTCTTCCTTAAGGAAAGCGTGATCATTACCGAAATCGAAGAAATCGAAGAAAGCAAAGCGCAGGCAAGCTGCCCACAGCCACAGGCAACCATCTGTCAGCGCCAGGCCCTGTCTCCCCACAGGTGCAGGCGGTGACCCCAGTAGCCTTCCACGTGGAATACGCTTGGGTAAGTTTCCCAGGAGTCATAGAGCAGGCAACGTTCATTGAGAAGGTTTTTAATTTGATAAACATGTGCAGTCACTAAAACACACAAGTAAGGTGACCCAGCCTTGCAACTTGCCTGTGCACCGCGTCTCCTGGGTGCAGACAAACTAACCGCAAACTGCAGGGGCGGGAACGAGCCGCGGAGGCGCAGAGCGCGCGGGCCCAGCCGGGATCTCGTGGCCCGGCGGGAGGATGGCGCCGACGCGGAGCCGGGAGCCGGGAGCTGGGAGCCAGGAGCCGGCCCGGGGATGCGCGCGTGGGGTCCGCAGACCGAGCCGGTCGCACCCGGGCCGCCCCGGTACCTCCCCTCCACAGGCCACCACCATTTTGTGGCGCCGCTTCTGCAACAGCGGGAGCCGCGGGGCTGTGCGCTGCGCCCGCCGAGCGCCCCGTTCCCCGGGCGCGCCCGGCCCGGCCCGGCTGCCCCGCGCGCTGCGCCCCGCGGTCCCCAAGCTGCCGGCCGGTGCCAGCGCGGCGCCAGCTCCCCGCCCGGAGGCGCTAAGCAAAATGGTGTCCACGCCGCCGGGGCCGAGAGGCGCCCGGGTACGGGTCCAGGTCCCCGGGCGCGCGGCTTGTCCTGAACGTGACTTGTATTAGCTGGCACCTCGGCTTCCGCTCACACACAAAAAAAGTAATCACTTGAAGAAAAAAAGAAACAAACAAAAAAAAAATTCCGCAAGTGATTGTGTAAACAGCCCTGCAGGGAGTCTTAGACACAGCTGCCCCCTACCGGGGACGCAGAGCGTGGACGCGCTTCCGGGGCGCAGCGCCAGTCTTGCAAAAAGTTTTTGCTCATATTACCGAAGTTATTCGATTGTAATAGGCCGGGAACAACCGGAGGTGGGGGTAAGGAGGCAAGGAGATTACTGGACAGGGCTATTTTTATTTTTTTAAAATTAAACAGAAAGTATAGGGTCTAGGGAAGTCCTGGCAAAGACTGGGCCAGTCACCAAATTCTCAGCACATTTGGAGAGGAAGGAGAAGGCGTTAGTGAGCAACTGGCAGTGCAATCCGGGAGAGTCCAGGGAGGTGGACTTCCCAGTAGGAATACTGAGAACTTTCTAGATAAGACGGCCCTATCTGTCCAGGACAGTAACCACCCTCTCCCCGATGGTTAGTGGATACTTGACCGATGGTCTGCGCAATAGAAGAAATGAAGTTCTGCTTTAACAGAGCTCTGGCCGGATTGTTTATAGCAGCAGAGCGCTTCAAAACAGCAGCTGAGGCCCCAAGCTTGTGGGGTTTTTTGTTTTTTTTTTGGTACCAGGGATCAAACTCACAACCTCACACTTGCCAGGCAGGCGCTTATGCTTATGCTGCTGAGCTAAATCCCCAGCCATCTGAAGTCACTGAGCTGAACATGGTGGTGCCTGTAATCCCAGCTGCTCCGAAGGCTGAAGCTGTAGGACTGCAAATTTGAGGCCAGCCTTGGCAACTTAGATCCTGTCTCAAAATATTTAGAAGGGAGCCTAGGACGTGACTCAGTGGTAGTGACCCTTGCCTAGCAAGCGTGAGGCTCTGAACTCAATCCCCAGCATTGCCAAAAAAGACAAAACCAAACCAAATCCCCCCAAAAGGTGACTGTGTCCTGCCTCCACAGTGGTGGAAATTTAGACCCCTCTCAGAGGTGTTCAGGAGCTTTGAGAAACGCAGCTTCGTCTGGGGCGAGCCAGGAGTCCGGAATGCTTCCTGTGTGTGGCCCGAGGCTGGCTCAGGTCTGTGGCATCAGCCCATGCCAGTGGCTTTGGCCATCGGAGAGGCTATTTTTGTCTTGTTTCTTGTGTTTCCTTGGTCGCACCCTGATCCGGTAGGTCCCCTCTCTGCCTGGTTGGAAGAGACCTTTTGCATTTGGGGACTTGCAGCAGCTTTTCACATTGCTTCAGTGGTCTCCTAGTGCTGTAGATTTGGCATTTTTGCTTCTAATTATAAATCGCTGGGTGATGTCATGAAATCCCCGAGGGGGGGGGGCTGTGCTGAATAGGAGAAGACAGTACACTAACAAGTTATCTGCAAGTGTCAGGAAGAAATGATGAGAAACAGTGCACTGGAGGGAAATGTGTTCCAGCCTGCTTTCTGGTTTTAGCAACTGCACTGGAAGAGATAAGACACACGTGGCTCTTAGGAGGGGGCATGGGGTCTCAGGGGACGTGAGGCAGGAGGAAAGAATTGGGCTGAGAATATGCAGTCATCACACATCCGAGCAAGTGATTACAGTGCTAGCGGGAGAGGCTCCTCGGGGTCCGACAGGGAACTCTGGGGCACAGATTCAGTGGGCTCTGGGACAACTTGACTTCAGCTGGATGGTATTTGAATAATCTGCTCGAGAGAACACAGATATAGCACACATTGTCACATTTAGCGTTGAAACTCTCGGTTTGACTGTGAGTAATACTCAGCCTTGCCCCGGGGTCAGGCTCACATTCACTCGAAAACAAGTGGGGAATTGAAACAATTATTCACATTCTCCATAGACACAGCTACCGGCCAGCGCTGCCTCCCTGGCTGAGCCCAGGCTGTGCGTGAGCTGAGGACCGATCGTGCATGTGCTCAGGAAAGGAGATTACAGAAAACCCCAGAACATCAATGGGGGTGCCTGCAGGGTGAGTCATACAGACAAACTGGGAAACTGAGGGCCTCTCAGCCTCGAGAGGAATGTTCTGCTTTCAGCCAAAATGGAAATAAAAGCTTGGTTTAAATTTGCAGACGGTTCAGGTCCCTGCATCTAGACAGACTGACTCTAGATACTGTGAATAAGGCAGTACAGTAGTATTTACAGAGGTCCCTTGGTTAGGACCTTCCCTCGACCTTTAATGGACTCATCAGGGGAATACGTGTTTTCTTCTTCCTCTTCTCCTTCTTCCTCCTCCTCTTCCTTATTTTTCTTCGCCTCTCCTCCTCTCCCTCACCTCCCCTCTTCTTCTTCTTCCTTCTCCCTTTTCCCTTTTCCTCTTCTTCCTCTTCTTCTTCTGTTGTTTACAGTAGCTTTGAGCAGAATACAGTCTATCTGGGAATTTGGGAAAACCCAAATTCAAACAGCTAAGATTTTTCTCCCTATTTTTTTCTTAATTTTTGGGATTTTCCAGTGCAAAATCCAGAGGTAGGACACTACCAGGACTGGTGTGCAGGTTGTAAGGCCAGACTTCGTGGCCTTTTAATCTGAGTCACAATGCATTTAGGTGCTCAGAAGGGAGAGGGGAAAAAGCAATCACCCGAGTCCTGTAACCTTAAACACTGCCTCGCCTCCACCTTCCACCTTCAAGGACCTCTTTGACAAGCCCCACTGAGTAACCTCTGATGGGGCACTGAACAGAGATCTATTCAAATAGCCACGCTTGGTTGCAAAGGAGGCTGGGAAATGTAGTTTTAAAAGCTCTTCCACATGAAACATGATACTGTGTTCCTAAGAAGACTGGATACCAAGGAGGTGTAGAGGACCACTTCACAGTACACTGAATGTTTAAATTGAAAAAAAGGTGATCACAGTAAAAGACATTGCCATTAATCTTCAAAATACTGCCCCTCTCTGTGGGCACATCCCCCCCACTATATTTGCCAATGTTTGAAGCAGTTCTGGAAGTCTTCTTTTGCAGATGTCTTTAGCTGCATTTTCATGGCTGTTTCTCTTTTTTTTTTTTTTTTTTTGCGGTACTGGGGATCAAACTCACGACCTTGCACTTGCCAGGCAGGCACTTATGCCGCTGAGCTAAATCCCCAGCCCTTTCATGGCTGTTTCAATCCAACACATTTCTCTTCCGTGGTCATTCTGAGTTTGGGAAAGGGCCAGAAGTCACAGGGGCCAGATCTGGTGAAGATGGTGAATGAAGACACATCTTAGTATTTCTGACAGAAATTGCCATCAGCATTTGATCAATGAAGGGCATTAAAAAATGTAGTGAATGTTTAAATTAAAAACATTTACTACAGTAAAAGACTCATTGCCATTGATTCCTTTCAGCATACTTCCCTTGGGTTCCAACCACTTATTCTATCGTTCTTGGAGATGAGTCTGCTATGGCTTGTGTCCAGATGCCTTCCCGAAGCCTCATGGACTCCTAGGTGGGGCTTTTGGGAGTGGGTCGATCTAGGGCATGTGATACTGCGGTGCTAAATTAGTTCATGGTTGGAATTAGCATCGTTCTGTGTGGGAGCCTGGCTGGGATAAAAGATAAAGGCAGGCTGGCTGCTAGCTGCTTGCTAGTTGCTGTCTGCTGCCCACGGTGCTGTGGGCTGTTTCCCCTCTGCCATGCTGCCCTGCCTGGGAGCCAGCCAACTATGGAATGAAACCTCTACAAACTGTGAGCGGAAATAAACCTCTTTTGCTCTAACATATGGGTGTCAGATATTTTGTTTTAGCAATCATAAAAGTAACTGAGACGGTGACTTTTACTGTGAATCTTTTAAAAATTCAAGCAGTAACCCTTTGTACAAAACAAACAAATAAAAACCTTTTAAGCTAGTGTTCCAATAAGAATCCTCAGTGGTTCATTTGAGCAACTTTTATGTACAGCTAATAACCATGAAGTAAGCAATGACTACGTGTCGTAATTAAATATTTACATCAAGGATAACACTTGGGGGGAGTGTGTGTGTGTTGGCTTGGAATGTCAGCAGCATCTCTGGTGGATGAGCTATGCATTTCTCCAGGGGTTTTAGATGAATGAGGTGTGTCTGTCCTCTGTCAACCAACAACCGTAGGAGAGTCAGTAGTGGCTTCTTAAGCCTGAAATCTGCTGTCTAGAACAAATTCAAATTCATTAGTCACTTGAGGGCAGATTTACCAAGCCGAAGGGAAGACCTCTGGGAACAGAACTTGTCCACTCTGATTTGAGCAACTGAAACAGCCTGGGCATCGGGCAGTGGTTAGATTCAGATCAGAACCGATTTCTGTGGGAGGCAGCTGTTGTGCGAGGTAGAAAGAGGGGTGGAGACGAAGAGAGGACAGAGTGGGTGAGGACGGGCCAAGGGGAATCAGCGCAGATGAGCTCGGAGAGAGGAAAGGCAGCAGGGGGTGAGCGGGGTAAGAATCAGAAGCCCAGTAGCCCACGGGTGGGTGGGAACGAACTGTCTGTCAGCATGCTGATGGGAACCAGGGCGGCCACTAGCGGTTCCTGCCTGGAGACTAGGAATAAAGTGGTGAAAATAGAGTTTCTTTCTTTCTTCCTTGGGTGGTGCTGGGGATGGAGCCCAGGGCCCCAGTGCCCATGACCTCGATCCCCAGCTTTTCCTGGGTCTTTCCAGCGTTCATTAGTAGTTTAACATAAGAAAATGCGTTTCTGCATCACTTGTGAAATGGGACATCAATTCCGAGCCCAGGACAGTGGATTTGCCATTTTGCAATGGTTATTTCAGCAGAAAAGTGGGAGTGGAGAATAGATTACAACATATTGAGGAGTAATTGGGAGATAAAGAAGCTGAAATTCAAGTTAAGGGAAAGAGGAACTGAAGGCAGCAGACAGGCTGGGGAGGGGGAGAAGGGAGTCAGAGGAAACCGTCTGTTGATTTCTTTTTTTGTGTTTTAGATACCGGGAATTGAACTCGGGCCTTGTGCTTGCCAGGTAGGCGCTCTGCAGCTGAGCTACATCCCCCCTCTGCTGGTTTGCTGCTAACTGGGCAGACCCAGGTATTCAGGAAAAGGACATTTTAGCTTCTACAGTAGGAAACAGAATTCACTGGAGTTGTGGTAACTCTGATAATTTGCATCCCAGCTTTTCTGAGATAGAAAAATCTAGGAGGAAGTTGGGGGGGGGTAGAGCCACAATCCTGTACCCAACTGAACACTCCACAGAAGGAAATGTTGCTTGATATAGATGCAAAGCCAAGCCCACTAACACAGAGATGATTGTTTCAATTTGTGGCAGAAACTGCTATTAAAAAAAATCATGTTTTCTAATTAAAAAAAAATTAAAACGTGGAAATCGTGGCAATACAGTATTTACTTTAAAAAGCTGCATGCCTACTACAAAAATATTTACACTGTATAGTTGAGTCCAGTTGTGCTAACAAAATAGTCTACATGCAATAAGAAAAAGGAAGAAAAGCATTAAAATGTTCACGCTGGCGCTCTCTGAGTGATGCGGAAATTGGTGATTTTATTTTTTAGGCCTTTCTGTTGATACAACAGTTTTCTATTGAAAACATTATTGCTTTCATAATTCCCCAAAGGAACTGTTTCTAAAACTGCAGTTTGGAAATCCTTCCTGAGGGAAGACAGCCCAGGAAGGGTTCTTTGTTGGCAGAGGGAGGCGGGCGGGCGGGCAGGCCCTCAGCAGCCCGGCTTGGACTGTGGGAGCCCAACCCCCCTCCTGGCCCAAATATCAAATGTCAGGTTTTCTCCCAGTGAAAAGGACCTAGAATAATCAGCTTCCCCAAGGCTGGGTGAGAAAAGCTAACTCCTCCCTGTACTCAGCCCAGTCTGTTGTGTGTTCTTAAGTGTGCAAACGTCAACATGGGCTGGACCCACAAGCTGCCACCAGAGCCACGGCCTGGCCTTCTCAGCCTGCCCAGAAAAATTACGAGGCGGACAGAGAGAAGAACTTTGCTCCTCTCTGTCACACAGAGTCCCTCTCCGGTCCCAGTATTGCAGGAGGCAATGAAGCCTCACGGGTAAACTTTGGAATCAGATGTTACTATCCAGATCCTACTTTGCTTACAGCTCTGCGGCTTCTGGAAACTTCTTTGTACCTCAGTTTTTGCATGTGTGAAAGGAATATGAAGATCTCACCTCACTGGGTTCCTCTGATGATTAAAAAAGGAATCAAATATACGTGACTGGAAAGTGTAATAATTCTTCAATCAGTGGTTTTTATGGTCAGGGTCTAAGTTTGTTTTTTCTGTGTTAATAGCCAAATCTGCAGGCTTTCTCTGAAAAGCCAAGCCACACTAATCCCAGCAGTCTGCCTCCCCCACCCTCAGCCCCAGTCACCACCTCTTACCTAGTGATAATTGCCTCCCCCCTTTCCTTCTTCCTACTTTCAGAATTTTGGGATCAGTCGAAGTAGAAGCAGCAATCTGGGGAGCATGGCATTATATGTGGAACATGGGGACTGAGGAAGCAGGGAGGACTGGGACTGATGCTAGGCTTGGTGATTAATTTGCCTATAGACACCAGGTAGCAAGTGGCAGAGGCACAGTCAAGCCCAGGGCTACTATTAGAAGGAGCATCAGTGCGTAGGTGCTGTCTTGCACTGTGAGGCAAGTGCCTCTCGAGGGAGTCTGGGTGGGTGACCCGGAAGTAAACTGCCAGGCCTGAAAGGGTGACCCGGAAATAGACTGCTGTGATTAACCCTTCCTCTCTGCCTTACCAGCACCATGAGGTAGAAATGTATCCATCTAACATGTCATAAGCTTTGGGGAGTGCTGATTTAGAATAGCTGGGAATATTTCCCAGCAGTTTGTTAAAGCTAATGTTAGAATTAGGGCTGCTGAGATCTTTACTTATTTACTAAGACTGAATTTATTGTTTTCTTTGCTAGTGAATCCATTGCAATATTCATATCTTTTATTGATCTGCATTGGAGGAGTTGTTTTTAAACTAATGTGAAAGACTGAAAAACATCGTTTCAATATGAAAATCAGATACTGCATGATTTCATCATTTTTATGGGTTCATTTCATTACTTCTTATGATGGAATCTCATTTTTGTTATGCTTTTTTAGATACTCTTATCAGCTAACATCAAGGTATAGCTTGAAATATTAATTGCCATATTATATGACTGGCTTAGGAAATTTTGCAGAAAAAAAATTTGGCAAAATGATACTCATAAAGCTGCCCATTGTGGTATTATCTCAAATAGAGTGGTTCGTAGTAATTTTATATATAACTGCACTATAAAAAAGGGAAATGCTTTATTCAAGACTTGCACCTTGACACAAGACAACTGTAAGTATAAAACGATAAACAACCAGCTTGTGAAAAATACACAGGGGGAATGTATACAGTGTAATTTTAGTACACAAAGCATAAAGTTTGCATTGAATGGAGAATCAGATGGTCAGTGCGCATTTTATTGAGTAAATAAAGGTAAAGTGCCTCTCACGTGCCAGGCGTTTTTGTAAGGAGGAAATGATTTAAGTAATAAAATATTTGGAGGGATGATGTAAGAATAAGATCATGTCAGGGGGATGGAATTACGGCGAACCATTTTACTATCTTTCCCCTCAATATTTTTTAAAAAATGACAGTTTCATAGTATTAAAGAAACCAAAGGAATGTCTGCAACAACATGACGAGAAAAATTGCAGGTGCCAATTTTGTGCCTAATCCCAGGAGCTAATTGAACCGATTGTGTTCAACTCTGATTTCCTCTTACAACGACAGTCATATCAGTAATGTCACCCCATTTTACAGCAAAGAGACGCAGACAGGATGCTTCGCATCGAACCCAGTGTCTTAGAGCTAGTTCGTGGGAGAGCTCAGTTCTGGAAACTTTGTCTTAACTGCTCCTAACGAGTCCTGTGTGAACTTGGGAGCCGTGGGGTCTCTCTTAGGGTGTTCCTGGTCTCAGCCTTGGGAGTGGGTGTCTCCTCCTCCCCTGGCGAAGACTCTGCTTTTCTTATTTACCGCCTACGCGTATCTGGACTCATGGCCAACACTGAGTCAATCGATGAATAAGCTAATCAGTTCTCTCATCAAAGAGGCCAGGAATCGGGTTGTCCAATGTCCTTTGTCAGGGGTGTCTGCCGGCTCCCTGGGATTTCCCCAGAATCTTTTCTATGTGCCCCGTTCCACACTGAGAGACACGATGCAGTTCCCAAGGTGAGCAAGCCTTTGAGCTGAGAAGCCAGTGATAAAAACAGGAAATTCACTCGCCCTGGGAATATCCCGGAAGCAAAGTGTGAGTAATAGCTTCATGTTCATTTGGACACAGGCTGGCTCCCGGGTTGAGTCACATACGTAAATGTCCCCTGCTGCAGCACACACACACACCCCTGCCTTTCCACGGTGCTGACACGCAGCCTGGGTCCCTCCCCGCCTCTCCTTCCTACGTGGGGTCCCACAGCACCCGTGCTGCCCGCCTCCCAAACAGCCCTGTCAGAGTCCATCCGTGAGCTGGAGGGCTCCCTCCGTCCGAGGGTTCTGAGCAGAGCTGCCACACGGCTGCTGCGCTTTGCAAGAATCTCTCTCTCCCCTGTCTGGTCTGGTCTGACTCCGCTTCTCTCCAGGAGAGCAGGGACCCTGCCTGTCTCAAGATCTGGTCCCCCAGCTATCGGAATAGCCCGGCCAGGCTGCAGTGCCCTGCTGCCTGCTTGAATAACCACGCGTGGGTTTGTTTCTGCCGGGTGAAGCAGCTGCCCACAGCACCATCCCTGATTTCCTGCTCGGCCTCTTCCTGACAACAGAGGAACATCCGCTGCAGCCTTGTCTCCTGATTAGGTCAGGCCCACCCAGGATGATTCCTCTCACCCTTTTAAAACCTCAGTTACACAACTGTTACTGATGAGTATTAGTTGCATGGGATGGTAGTTTTGCTGCACCTGGGTAGAACACACTTGGATCTTCTCTATTCCCTCACGGCACCCCCCCTCCCCCTCATCCCCTTCCTCTTCTCTGTTAGTCTCACTTCTGTTTTCATTTTGATTTCTCTCTCTCTCTCTTTCTGTCCGCCTCCTCACCTTCTTCCTCTCCCTCCCTCTCTCTCCCTCTCTTCCACATGTGGGAGAAAATGCCATACCCTTCTGCATCTGGCTTATTTGGTGAAGACGATGATCTACAGTTTTATCCTTTTTCCTGCAGACGACTCGATCTTGCTCTACCTTGTGGCTGAATTCTCCTCCGCAGTGTGTTCTCCATTCATTCATCCGTTGATGGGCCCAGGGCTGCAGAGCCCAGCGCTTGTGAGTGGGGCCCCGGTGCGTGTGGGGGTGCAGGACTAATCAGTCCCCTTGGTGAACTCAGAGTCAGCCCCTCAGGGCCCTCAGTGACCAAATCCCTCCAGCTTTGCCATGCAGAACCTCATCGGGGGGTGACGTCCCATGATTCAGATGTCCACCTGGTGTTCCGGACGACTGTCCCATAGGTCAAATACACAAGGGAACAGTGACCACTCAGCTCCCTACATTTTATTCATGTTTTCCAAACTCCCAGTATTTGAAAAGAAACCGAAATATGGCTCTGCGTGCGAATTCTTCTCGTATTTAAACTTTGATAATCAATTTGAGTGTAGAAGAGCGTTTTGCTTGTTACCCACAAAAACACGTGTGCGGGTTCTACTGGGTGGCAGTTGCTGGAATGGTCACATCTGTGACTCAGAACGCACCTCTGGGAGGCTAGTTGCGTGTCTCCCCGCCTGGCATTGCTTCCAGAAATGTGTCCGGAGTCACAGGAGTGTGTCCACACCCAGGGAGGTCCAGTGTTCAATTCGACCTCTTGGGGCTTCTGCGTCGAGGTGGGGTTTAAGGAGTCCCTCACCACATCGTCGCCAGCTTCAGCCGGAGTGATCTTCCTGACCCTGCTCGCTGCCACATGCGGTGCAGAGAGGGAATTTTTCTTTTGGAAAAGCTGCCTGCTTTCTCCTCTTGCTTGCAGGCGGGAGAATTCATCTAGGAGGAAAGTTTGTTCTTTCTTTGGAAAATCACGCTAGTGGAACTTGAATCCTAGAGCAAAGCCTGACAGCAGGGGAGTGATGAATTAATCTGCTTGGGAGAGTGGTGGAAAAACCTGCCTGAGGAATGATCCATGGACCTGACACCTCTCTGCCGAAAACGGTCTCGTACCTTCCTATCGAGGTCGGACTGGTGACAACTTCTCCAGAGTCGTCCAGAAGCACAGAAAACCCCCACTTTTTCCCCTTTTGTGGTACTCAGGGGTTGAACTCAGGGACTTTGTACTGAGCCACATCCCTAGATCTTTAAGTTTAGACCAGGCCTCACTAAGTCACTAACTTACCTGGCCTGTGTTTGAACTTGTGACCCTCCTGTCTCAGCCTCCCGTGGTGCTGGGATCACAGGCGTGTGCTCCCATCCGCCCTCTCCTTTGAGTAGCGAAGGCTACATTCGCCTTAGGGATCATGCAGTGGCGCTGCCTGTGCTGGCTCTGCTTTCCCTTCTCTGTTTGCATGGTTTACTCCTGATTTTTACGAAACTTGGGTCTAATGCAACTTTAAAAGCAGCCTTCCCCACCCCTAGTCCCTGCGCGCCATTCTGCTGTGTCTGTTAACAGGTCGTTCCTCTTCGCAGCTGCCTCTGTCCGGGCTGTCAGACAAGCTGCAGGCAGCAGGGAGTTTGCTTTGCCGACTTCCCCGTTCCGATGGTCCCGGCAGGGCCTGATGTGCAGCCGGAGTCCCCGGAAGTACTCACGGAACGAATGAATGAACGGGTGGATGGAGCGGTGTGCCCGCAGGGACTTCTTTTTTGCCCCTTTTCTTTTCCATCACTTTCTTTTCCCTTCCTCATCTCCTAACTTCTACACTTTTAGATTTAATTTGCTTTTGTTTTTTCTCATTTTCCCAAATAGTCACTTGAGTTACTGATCCGCACCTTCTTTTCTAATCTGTGTATTCACAGACAAAACTTTCCTGCTCGGTGAGGCTTTAGATGAGTCCTCTGGTTCGATACATCAAGTAATCACTCTGTCCAACTGTTTTCTAGTTTCCATTGGGATTTCTTCATTAAATCACTTTTTTTAAAGTATCATTTGTGATTTTCCAACTATCGAGACAGTTTCTCACCTTTTGTGACCGATTTCTAGCTGATTCAGCTGTGGTCACAGCGCAGGTCCCGGACTCTCTTATCCTTCGGAACTGATTCAGTCGCACTCCACTGTCTTGCTTGGGACGATTTTGGGTACAAGTTACATGAGAGCTTACAAAAGTGTGCTGTGCGTCAGTTGGTTCACTCTGTAAACTTCATTGAGGTCAAATGTCCACATCCCCACCTCAAAATTCCAGTCTCACTGGTTTATTGTCTTTTTGTTTATCAGTTACTGATAGTGGAACTATCACTGTGAGTGGATCCATTCCTCCTCTTGGCTCTGGAAGTTTCTCTTATGCATTGAGGCTATCTTAGTAGACACTCGAGCTTTGGTATTGTTTTGTCTTTTTGCTGGGTGTGACCCTTTTCACTACTGTAAATCACCGAGTCCTTTATTAAGTTGCTTCTCTCCTTAAAACAGACTCCACTTGGTTCTGGAAGAGTTACACCACCTTTTGTGTCTGTATGCAATTTTTTTTGTATCTTTTCATTTTAATCCTTTCTGTGCACTAGACTCCTGTAAAAATATAGTTGGATTTTTGTTCTACTCTTTTCATAGGAAATGTATCTTTTATTATAGTATTTAGCTCATTTATACTTAATACATCTACCTATACATTACTAACACAACACTAATCTATTATTAGCTGTTTTCAGTCTCTTTCATCTGATATGTTTTCCTTTCTAACTTTTAAATTAATAGTCTTTTTTAGATCATTCAATTTCTCTTCTTAGCTTATTATTGCCAAGTTTTTCTTTCTTTCTCTTTCTTTCTTTCTTTCTTTCTTTCTTTCTTTCTTTCTTTCTTTCTTTCTTATTACCCTATGGATTGTATTATCCTTAAGAATAATAAAATAAATACATTCACTATTTCTCACTGTAAGGAGTTCAAATCATGTTTAATTCCTTTTGCTTTTTGCCTACCTTTTGTGCTATTGCTGCAATGTTTTAAACTCATACTATTTTTTTCTTTTGGTCTTTTTGAGATAGGGTCTTACTGCGTAGTTCAGGCTGGCCTTGAACTTACTTTGTAGCCTAGGCTGGCCTTGAATTTGCAGTGATCCTCCTGCCTCAGCCTCCCAAGCGCCGGCATTACAGGTGTGTAGCGCTATGCCCTGCCTGATGCTAATCCAGCCTCTGGTCCTTGTAAGTGAGGCCTCATCTGCTCTCTCTCTCTCTCTCCCTCTCTTCAGCCTCCCTCCGGAGAGCAGCACAGGCTGTGGCACCATTGGGGGAAGTCAAAGCCATTTCATTAAATTATACGTATCTTTAAAACCCCACAAGACGTGATCATTCCCTTACCGTGACTGGTGCTTGTTTAGATTTGCTAGCGTATTTGTCCTTCTGTTGTTCGGCACTCTTCTCTGCGTGTTTATTCTGCCAGCCTCTGTCCTGTTTCTTCCCCACAGCACTTCTTTTTGCTTATTTGTTCGGTTCCTGTTGGCACTGGGGATCGATCGAGACCCCGTGCTCGCTAGGCCGCAGCTGAGCTGTACCCCCGGCCTTTGGATTCCTAGTTTGAAGTCGGGCTGTGCTGGCGAGGTGTGAACGCAGCTTGTGTTTTTCTGGAGGTGTGCTCTTTCATCTTGAATTCTGATGGGTGTTTTCCCTGGATGCACAACTACAGGTTGGTGTTGGTTTACTGGCTCTGCTGGGGATCAAACCCAGGGCTTCCTGCAGGCCAGGCCAGCGCTTCGCCACTGAGCCACTGTGCCAGCCTCGGCCGCAACTTACCCTCTCCCCTCCTCTTGTTTGCCTTTCCGTCCTTCTTTCCTCCCTTCCTCCCTCTCTCTCGCTCTTCCTTCCTTCTTTTTGTTTTTAAAAGCAAACCCTAAGCCGTTTTCTAGGAGCTGAGGAGGCACCCAGGGCTTGGTGCGCGCCAGGGCAGCCCTGCCCCTGTGCTACCTTGCTTTCTCTTCTCCTCCAAGGCTTTCTCCCCCTGGCTGCCATCAGTTCTGCTGAAGAAGCCACTGCTGGACGCGGCCTTGCGCTCAGGCGGAATGGAACATTGATGGGCACTGTCCTTGGATGTCTTCAAGGGAAAAACTGGGCGCCGTGTCCAGTTTGGTTTTCCCTGGGAAGTGGCTCTGACCTCCCCGAAGGTGCCACGGCCTGGGAGCGTCCTGGAGTGACACCTGGGAGCGTCCTGGAGTGACACCGATGGAGGGACAGATGGAGGTAGCAGATGGGGCCTTACTCGGAGGCCTGGAGGCCGGATTAGCACCAGGCTGGGACCGAAGGAAGGATGTAGGTGACAGGGTGGCACTTTTTGGGCAGAAATGCTCTAGAACCTCTGAGCCGGTGAGACACAGCATGACATTTTGTATTTCTCTTTGTCATGTCAAGAGGTGGCTACACTTCCCTCTGGGTCCCTGCAGGAGAATGGCTGAGCCCAAATGAGTGTTTCTTGGACAACGCGGTTTCCCAGAGCTGCTCCCAGGCTGCTCAGCTGCGGAGGGATTAAAACAAAACCCCTCCCCTCCCGAATTTCCTGTCCTGTCTTGTGGTGGACTTAAAATATTTCCAGCACCCGCCTCCCCCTTTCTCCCCAACTCTTTCTCATGGTTGAGGAGCTTCTACATTCGCAAAGGAAATGATTAAGCACATTCAGAGAAGTTGGCCCCGGGAGCTGATATTTCAACGCCCTAATTTTTGTGAGCTGAAGAAATCTGTCGGCTGAGGGATTTTATCCATGGGTTTCTAAGTCTTAGTCAGGGCGAGGGCATAGTTTCCTGTTTTCCTGTTCTCACAAGAGCTAAAGCTGCTCA
>PVJX010026274.1:0-26171 GCA_004027295.1 Dolichotis patagonum | reverse complement strand
GTCAATCTTATGGAGTGTTTAGATTTGAGTGTAATCTTCTTACTCTCTGTTTTGGACCTTTTCCTGTTCCCATTTGCTCTAACACATCCAAACCTCCTGGTGCATGTACCTGTCTAGCCTCTTTGGATACTCTGGCTATCATCAGTCAATCTGAAGGCCTCTTTCCTTGTGTGACTTTTGAGAAACTCTGAAACTAAGGTTAGGAATTACCATCTTTATACCCTACTGGGATCAACATATAAATATCTGTTCAATTTATAGCACAAAATGTCAGATTGTCCCATTTCAGAATGCAAACACTCTTGAAATCCTATCCGGGTCAATATCAGACAACTCATACACACCTCGTGCTTCAGATTGGTTCATGGCCTTCATTCATTTGTGTGTTTATTTTCTGAGAATGCTATTACAATCTAATAAAGATGTTGAAAGTGTCCAAATTCCTTTGATGGGGAAACCATGAAAAGACTCATGGGTGAACAAGATGAAGATAAGGAGTCATATTTTTGGAAGATAAAAATGATTGTAAATCAATGATAAGGGATTCAGGCTGTGAAATCTAGACACCTATAAAGAAAGTGTGGCTTCCAAGACAGAGAACTTGTAGCAAACTGGAAAATGGTAGCCAGTAGACTGAAAGAAATGAAAGGTCAAAAAGAGATTAAGCCAAGCCACCTCCATTCCAACCCTGCCTGAGAAATGGTGTTTAGTTAGGAATTTATTCCTTGTTACGGTTTAGCACTAAGGTATCTAATGTCTTTGGAAGGTGGTTGGATCATGAGGGCATTATGATCATGATAGGGTGAGTTCATAGCTGACTTAAAGTTAGGAGATGGGGCCTAATTAGAGGTAAGTCACTGGGAACATCACCTGGAAGTGTATATACCCTTCTTTTGTGGCTTCCTGGCTACCAAAATATAAGAAGTTTTCTTCTGCGGCAAGTTATTTGACTATACTGCTTTGGCATTTAAACCTTCTAACTATGAACTAAAACTTTTGAAACTGTACGCCGAAATAAACCTCTCTTCCTTTAAACAGTGGTTGTCAGGTGTTGCATTTAGACAACTAGGAAAGTGACTAAGACATTTCCTTGGGGAAAATGAAGGATTGCTCTAAATAAAAGTTGACAAGTAGATCCGTAAGTATAGGTCTTGATATTTCAAAAATACCTATACATTATGGAATTTAGGAATCCCATAATGGAAAAGAAACAAGTGCCTCCTTTTTTTTTTAAGAGTAGAATATATTTATTGAGAGAAAGAAAGCTTCTGTCTGAGAGAGACAGAAGGGGTCCTGAGTGGGTTGCCCTTAAGCGCCTCCTTATCTACTCAGCTCACAGTAAAGTTTGCCAGTCAGCAAATCTGCTCATGATAATTAACCTTCCCACTGTCAGTTTTGTCACCTCATCTTTAAGTAAGTTTAAACAATGAAGAAGCATTATCCATTTAATGAGAAATTATAGCTTCAGTGGAAAACAAAGGCAAGCAGGAAATTGCGATTTAAAAAATAAAACTTGACTATGACTCAAAAGGAAAACTAAGGGAATAAAAAGTATTTTTTAAATTAACTGTAATTTTAAAATCTAAGCTACTTATACAAACCCTAGAAATTTTCAAAGAAAATTGAAAGCTAATGCAGACCAAACTGACAATTTAGATCCAGAATATCACCAAGTGGATAAGAATTTGCATTTTGCCCCTCCCTAAACACCGCAAGACTGGCAACCAGTGTGGGAAGGAGCCAGGACTCCATAAGCAGCCTTTTTCTCTCAATTTTTTTTTCTTTTTTGTCTTTTCTTAATCTTTTTTTGTTCTTGTTCCTTTTGTTCTTCGTTACTTTTTCTTTTCTTCTTACTTGTTTTCTTTTTTCTCTCTTTTCTAAATGTCTGGGGAGAACTCTGGCCACAGAAAACAGTCTCATTCTCCAAACCCAAAACTCAAGTTCACATAATCATTAAAATATTCCTCTGTTCTTTCTTTTCTACTCCTTTCTTTAGTCTCCCCAACTTTGTGTGACTATCCTTTGTCCTCCAGCCTTGCCTTTACATGCTTCATAGTTATCCTTGTTTTATTCACTGGCCTTCCTAAATTTCCCCCACCATAGGGTAAAATTACTCTACCAAAGGGAAACATTTTACATATAAACTCCTAATTTATGCTCAGTTCTTTTCTATAACTATAGATTTTGCTTCTATAGTTTAAAGTATAAAATCAATAGTTACTACAGGTTGTCAGTCTCTATATTGTGCTTGATATTATTGACAATTTTACTACTTTAGCTAGGATGCCATATATGTTATAATCAATTGTTACTTCTTTTGTAACAATACAGGGAAACTCTGGGATAATAACCTCACCACATTCCTACAGCACAGAACCGGGGACAGAGCCAAACAGATACCAAGATCCACTCTTAACTAATTAAGAAGATAGGATCTTGGGAAAGATACACACTAAGATTTTCCTACAGATAGAAGACATCCATGAAGAACAGACTTTTCCTAGACAGGCCTTGATAACAGTGACACAGCTACCCGCTCCAAATACTCACAAACATCATCACAGAAAACAAAATAAACATTTTTTTAAAAATTGGAAATGACACGACAAAGAAACAAAATGCAGCCTCAGGTGTTTAGTCTACCCAGCGCAAGTTCAGGAGACGTAGACAAAGAAGTTTGAAGACACACACCTAAAATTTCTGAAATGATAGCAACCAAAGTAAAGAAAAAAATCCATGAGGCTATAGAGGAAATCAGATCAGAAATAATTTCTCAGTTAAAAAAGAAACATCACCATTTATAAAGCAATTGCTCAGGAAATCTGGAGTAGAGACAGATAAAAAATGGATGATGATAGGAAGAGGGTGGAAATTGAATGATCAGTATTGGAAAGAAATACAATGCATTCAGACATCATGCTAAATAGACACGAACTGAAAGCTTTCACTCTAAAATCAAGCATGAATGTCCATTATCACCACTCATATTCAATATAGTTCTAGGAACATTTGCTGAAGTAAGTAGACAAAAGAGAGAAATAAAAAGAATAAGAAATAAAAGGAATATGGCTGGGGATTTAGCTCAACAGCATAAGCACCTACCTTGCAAGCACATAGTCATGAGTTCAATACCCAATACCTATAAAAAACAAACAAACAAAAAGAAATAAAAGTAAAAAATTATCATTATTCACAGATGACATGACACTCTACATAGAAGATTTCCAACCCCACTGAAAGGTTTCTAGATCCAACAACCAAATTCTATAATGTAGCTGGATAGAAAGTCAATTTTCAATCAATAGCATTCTTGTTCACAAGCAATAAATTCACTGAGAGAGAATTAAGGGAACCACATCCTCTACAATAACACCCCAAAAAATGAAATACTTAGGAATGAATGTACCAAAAGAAGTAAAAAATCAATACATTTAAAATCACAGTATTCAGATAAAAGAAATCAAAGATGATTTCAGAAAATGGAAAGATTTTCTTTGTTCATAGATAGAAGAACAAACATTGAGAAAATGGCCATTCTCTGAAAATTGTTATACAGTTTTAATACAATACTGACCACAGCATCATTAGTGGGCCAGAGATATAGCTCAATGGCATAAATGCCTGCCTGGCAAGCATGAGGTCATGAGATCGATCCCTGGTACCAAAAAAAGAAATCATTATCATATCTTACATATCTAGAGGAATCATTCCTAAAATTCATCTGGAACCCAAACAGACCTTGAATAGCAAAAGCAATTCTGGGCAACAAAGGCAAGGTAGGAGGCATTGAAATTATACTACAAAGCTACTCTGGTAAAATTAGCATGGTACTGACCCAAAAAAAAAAAAAAGAAAAACAAAAACAAAAACAGACTGGAGGATCCGTGGAACAGATTAGAAGATGCAGACACAACTACAAAGACACTCAGCCACTTTATCTTTGACAAAGATGTCAAATATGCTCATTGGAAGAAACATAGCCTCTTTAAAAAATGGTGCTTAAAAAACTGGCTTTCCACATGGTGAAGAGCAAAACTAGACCTGTATCTGTCACTGTGTAGTAAACTAAAGTCAAAATGGATCAAAGACCTAAATATTAAAACAGAACACTAAATCTACTAGAAGATAAAGTGGGTAGAAATCTTGAAGGCAAGTGTAGGTAGAGAGTTCATGAAACAAACACAAACTGCACAGGAAGTACTTCAAAGAATCAGTGACTGGGATCTTGTCAGTGACTGGGATCTTGTCTTATTGAAAAGTTTTTGTACTTCAAAAGGAATCACCAGCAGAGCAAAGAAGAAATCCACTGAATGAGAAAAAAGCTTCAGCTGTCCCTCAGACAAAGGACTTTTATCTAGAACACATACAGAGTGAAAATAATGAGGTCCCCAAATTCAAAGACTGAATCCAAAACTGAGCATCTGAAAAGAGCAAGCACTTCTCAGATGAAACAAAACAAATGGTAAATAAATATATGAAAAAATGTTCAACATCATTGGTCATTTGAGAGATGCAAATTAAAACAACACCAAAATTTCATCTCACCCCAGAAAGAAATCAATCAATAAAAAATGCTGGACGGACTGTGAGGAGAAAGGAACCCTTCTCCATTTTTGGTGGGAGTGTAGACTAGCATAATCACTGTGGAAATCAGTATGTAGATTCTTCAAAAAAACTAGGATTAGAGGTCCCATGTGATCCAGTGATCCCCCTTTTGTTTATTTTCCCAGAAGAATTAAAACCTCTTACCATGGTGATATATGTGCATCTATGGTTATAGTAGCACAATTTGCAATAGCTAAGTCTTGGAAACAGCTCAAATGCCCATCACCCCAGGAATGGATAAAAAAGATGTGGTGTTTTTATAAAATGAATTACTACTGAGCTATAAAGAAGGTTAACTCAAGGCTTTTATAGGCAAATGGAATAATTTGAGACCATACTCATAAGTAAATCAGACTTGAATGTGTAAACATCATATTGTCTCACTAGTGTAAGAAACTGAAACAGTGAGTGCAATCTAAAGTCTACCACAGATATCTTGAAATAGAAAGAAACTTCAAAAAGAAAGAACAGGGATGGGGGAAAGGCGAAAAGAAAAGAAAAAATATATATATATTACATATATATTAGAAAAGAAAAGAATATATATTATATTATTAGCTAAGATACTTATAGTACTAATTTCTTTCAGTTTATTGAAAAAGAATAGCCTGTACTTATATTTTTGATCAATTTTGCATACCTATGACTTGAAATCTGAGTAACTACTTTGAAGATAACAATACTCAATATATTAACCATTGTTAACTTCCTAATACCTTATTATGAAATTCTCTGTCATTATTTTTTTCTCTTTAAAATAACTAAAAGAACATTCCCAAAAGGTTTTACGTGCTCAGAGGTGGGGTTGTCAGAAAAGAATGGTATTATGGTGGTGATACAGCTGACACTGTTAGAAGGTAGCCCCAGATAAAGGCAGATCACTGGGAGCATGACCTGGAGGGTATATCTCCAGCCCCAGTTCTTTTCTCTCTTTCTGCTTCCTACCTGCTATGATGTGAGCTTCTTTCCTTTACTTTGGACCTTCCACCATGTAGTTTGTGTGTTGGAGCCAGCTGGCCAAGGACTGTAACTGTAACCAAAATAAACCTATCTATCCTTAATTTTTGGGTGTGTCAGCAAAAAAAAAATGATAGACACAGATTTCGGTACTAGAATTCAGATCATTTCTGAAAATATAAACAATGGTTGTAACATTCAAATGGAAAATTATTTTAAATGTAGAATTCTGTACCTTAAAAACCATCAAAGGTTTAGAAATTGTTTTCAGTACAGTGGTACCATGCTTTACAATCTTAATTTCTTTTACAATTTTGGGAAGATGGCAGCATTTGTGATTATGTGGGGAAGATGACCATAGTCTCTGTTTGTCACCTGCAGAGTTTAAAAAGAGAAGCAAAATTTTGAGGAATATTTTTGTTTGCAAACTGAATTGTTTACAAACAGAAGCATTCATGAACCAAAGTATTACTGTATACAAAGTCCAATTTCCTTTCTACAGTGGATTGGGGAAGAGAAAATTCAGCACCTCCCAAGGACTGGCCATGCTGAGACTGGGAGCAACCAACAAGAAATCAACTAGCCAGCCTTCTGGTAAACCACACAAGCCATGTGGATTCCAAGAAGACAAAGCCTAGTGCCTCATGAGAATCAACCAGGCTGGGACTGGGAGGAATCAAAAGATGCCAACTAACCAACCTTTCTGCTAAGCTGCACAAGTTATATGAATTTCAGGAAGAGAAAAGTCAGGTAGCACCTCCCATGAGCCTATTGGCATGTGGGCTGAGAATCAAACACACCCCTGTCCCCACAAACTCCCATAAACAACTGGTGGGCTCATAGGACAAGCTGAGTTGATAGCAACTAAGGTACATAGATCAACTAAATACTGGTATTGCTTGGTTGATTATGTAGGCTTGGGGTGGGCAGTCTGAACCTCTCTCGGAAGGATGACACTATGTAATAGAGAAAATATGGGGGCTTCTATCTTGTTTTGAAATCCAATATTGTTCTCACTGTTTTGGTTTGTGCTGATTGTTTTGCTCTATTCAATATTCTGTGTGGATTGGTTTTATTCTGTTTTGTTTTTGGTTTGATTTTGCTATACCTGATGGAATGAATAACTATTGTAAGATAACAAGACATACTGTTAGCTATTGTTGTTTTCCTTGCATACTGCTTTGAAGTTCTGTACCAATTTTGCTGCTTTGTTTTGATTGGCTTTGGTCTGTTTTGTTTTATAAGATTTTACTTTCTTTAAAGTAAAAAATAAAAAAAACAAAAATATTATGGATTAAATGGTGTAAGATACATGTAGGTGCTAACACCTAGAATCTATTTGGGAAATGGTTCTCTGTAGATGTAATTAAGTAAAAGATCTTGAGATGAGAGCTTCCTTCATTATCTGAATGGGCACTAAACCCCATGAAAATGTCTTTAGAAGACACAAAGGTGAAAAAGAAAACATGTAAATGAAAGAGAAACACTGAAGCCACACAGCCATGGAAGCCCAGCATCACCCAGAAATACTAAAATGGAAGAGGCAACCAGAGCTTCTGGAGAAAGCACAGCCCTGTGGCTATACTGGTGTTCAACTTTTGGCCTTAGGAACAAAAAAGTAAGCATATGTTGTTGCAGTCCACCTGTCTATGGTAATCTGTTGCAACAACCACAAAAAATAAGAGTAGTTCTTTAACCCATATACTTATTATTAGAGTTGGCTGTAACAAAAGGAGAAATGAATAAATAAGGGGAAGAAGTAGAATCAAGACTACAGTAGTCTTCAACACAGAAGAGTAAACAATCAAATTCAGAATGACCCTGAACAAGAGACCTAGAAACTGAACTTCAAGAGATCAGAATCTCCAGGAGAAAGGCATTCATGTACTTGATTCCACCCACCAGGCATTACAAGAACAATGCGAATACTAAGGGCAGTAAATGAAAGGAGAAAAAAGAAGACAAACACTAATCCACAGAACAAAACTTAAAAAAATTAAATATGATCATAATATGCTTCTTGGTTTCTAGGGAGTAGTTGTAGTATTGTAATAACGTCCTTACTCTTCACTGATTCATAATCATTAGGTTTGATCTCTCTGTACAGTTGCAAGCTGTTAAAGCTGTAAAAATAGAAAACCATAACTCATTGGAGTGGGTACATATAATAAATTAGGAAAACAGAAAAGATCGAAGGAAGGTAGGCAGAAATAACAGAGGTGATCATAAGTTTATTGTAGACAAAGGAATTCCATGCAAATTTCAGTGAATAAAATATCATCTATTTATAATGAAGGTGAGGTAGAATTTAACCTCTTACCAGTTTCCCCCAAATGTCACCTGGGCAGGGCATTTGTTTCTGAACTGACTATCCAAAGCATTGGGCCAGTGTCATTTCAACCAGTTGATTCTTAATCACATTAGATACATTTGTATTCTCTTTTATATGGAATTTTTTGTATACTTTTTATTTTATTTAGAATATTGTATTTACCTTTTATATTTGTTTCTAGTGAAATCTAATAATAAGTTCTGGTTATTTTACCAATTCATGTTTAATTTATTTGGGAAAAATTATCTATAATTTATATAAAGTATAAAAAACTATAAAGCTGTTATTGTAAGTGTGTTAAATATAATTGTTACTCTGCTCCAGCACTCACTGATATTCTTTTACAATACAAAATGGGCATGTTTGGGACACTGAGGCTGAATAGGAGGGAAATGCCAAAAGAAAAACTGCAAAAGAAAAACTGTAAAAGGGGGAAACATTAGCATATCAGAGAGGAAAGAGTGTGTTACAAAGGGTAAGACAAAAAAGATGTTTCTTTATTGTCAACTGTTCATAATTCAGAAATGATAGCACTTGAAAGAAGAAGCAATGCCAATTAGTCCAATAGTCGTCAATAGTCGTCAATGATTATAACAATTCTACAGGTGGTGTTGACAGAACTGACCAACATCTAACAAGCTATCTTGTAATAAAAAAGCAGGGGAAATACTGTTATAAAATATTTGTGCACCTTCTGAACCAAACAATACAGAAGTTGTTTGTTATTTAGTCAAAACAAGGAGTGCAAACAGTCTTCTACAATTTAGATTAGCTCTAGTAGATCAAAGTGAAAAATACAGGATAGCTAAATTGCAACAAGGACGTCCATCGCTGACATATTCACGTTTACTAGGTATTTTCTGAAATTACACCACTCACAGGAAAAAATGAAAACTCAACACGGTAGTATAAAGTGTGTTGTTTAAAGAAAGACAATAATACAAAAAGAATTTGGAAAAAGACTAGGTATTATTGTCCAGATTGTAGTGATGCATTGTACTTTGAATATTTTAAAACATGCCATACACAGAAAAATCACTGAATAAATTTGATAAAAGTGTCAATTTTTTAAAAAATTCCCATTATATTGTGTTATAAACATTAACTTAAAATGCAATATTTGGTTGTCTTGTATTTAAATAATTGGACTAGTAAGCAATTAATACTTAAAAGATTAATTATTACCATGATAGAACTAAATATAGCAATATAATTTCAAATATTCTAGGGAACAGAGGTAAAATGTTATGTAACTAAGTTCTCTTGTGTCATATGACATAATCAGTAGATGATGTCTGACACTGACTAATCAAGAAATAACTTCCTACAAGCGTATTAAGCAATAGAGGACATAAAACCAGAAAGATAAAATAAATAAAAATTCTGTCTGTGTTACAGGAGTTATGGTGGATGTGAAAAGAATTGTACAAAGGACTATTTCCTTTTGTTCTAAGTTTTTAGACATGTTTTAATATTTGTTAAGCATGTGCATATTTTAATTTCAGATGTTTAATGACTTTATGAAGCAATTTTGAACATGTATTTAAGATTTGGAAAGCTGAAAGCAATGTATCTTCCACTTTTCAACAATAAACATACCAGATAATCTACCCATTCACTGTTTTCCTTGAACTCATAAGTGAACTGTAACAAGTCTGAAGTTTAAAGAAATACAGGCACTTTCAACAAGAGAGAGACTCCGTGCCCTTACTTATCTGTGACAAGTATGGGAAGCCAAGCCAAGAATTCAGCAAATACTGGCTGTAGGCTTGTGAGAGACAGTAGACTCCTTGGGAAGCACAGGAAAAGTCACATAACTACTGTCCCTCATATGGATGTCCCAGTGCGCTCATAGGAAAGATGAAATCAGGGCAGGAATCCTTAGTAAGCTTCCCTCCCAGTACAAGGTAGGAAAGGGAATGCAGTCTGCCTGGAAAGCTGATGAAGCCCAAGTGGTCTTTCATTACTGTCCCCATGTGGGACAAATCTTTAAGCCACTGAAACAAAGGCAACAAATCGTTTCATCTTCAACACATGAGAGAAGACCTAGTGACTGGCAATGCAAGGAGCAAAAGGACATTCTAAGCCCAGATCATGAGATGTCCCTGAATATGGGAAGGGGGACTATCATAAAATAGCCCACCCTATAAACCCAAGCACACAGCATCTGTTATATCTGAAGCTGAAAAAGGAGGATAGAGTCCACCTTTCTCCTGCCCAAACTATTGGACTTCCAAGTGACATCTAGTAGAGGAGAGTTTAGGGTGATCCATTTCATATGCAAAAGAGAGCAGACAATGAATTACTCTACATAATGAATGTGGTGCAGTGTTTGAATATCTTGCTTGACATGCCTGTCACTGAAAAACTGATTTGTAATTATTTGAGAGAAGAAAGTAATTCTATGTCACCTATAAAGTATTATTAGCACTGTTTCTGCATATAATTGATCTTTGTCAAGAATGCAAGGGAAGTGCAATTTAAGGAAAAGTTACCTTTTTCCAAAACTTTACTGAGACTTACTCACCATTTTAGAAAACCAAACTGCTAAGAGACTTGGTGGCTTAGCTCTTGAGTTGCCAACATGAAACTGGACCCAATCACTTGATAGCTTTACATTCGCAGTGATATCACATTTAAGTGCTCTTATATACCACTTCACTGTGTTTGATCTATTTGTCTAAACACTTAATATTGAAATACATATTATAATAAATTACTTTTATTTTATGCTTCTTTTATTACATTTAACTGCGCTCAATTTTTAGCACTATATGAATAGGTAGCTTACATTATCTACAGATTAACTAAGACGTTTAAAATATCGCAAAGTTCTACATAGAAAAATTCCTGTTCTCCACATTTTTCTACCAGTACTTATTATGTTTTGTCTTCTTCTTCTCATTATTATTAATTGATTCCTTAATGCTGACTTTCAGGATTTTTCTATTTTATATTACTACAAGTAATGCTTCCATAATTAACATTAATACATTCAACAAATGTCAAAACCTAGCTATGAGTAAGATGCTTTGAAAATTACAGCAGATACAGTGTTGAATAAAATTTGATACTGGAGTGAGTGAGGAGTGTAAACTAGTACCACTATTGTAGAAAACAGCATGAAAGCTTATAAAAAAAATGAAAAATAAAACTACTCTATCATGCAAGAATCTCAGTACTGAGCATACGTACAAAAGGTTATCAGAATATTTGGTGAATGTTTACATTTAAAAATGTCATCGCACTAAAAGACATGCTGCAATTAATTTCCCATTAAATGCTCCCTCTACCTTTGAATACATTTATCTTATTGTTCTTGCCACTTTCTGAAATAGTTTGGAAGTTTTGTTTTATGTCTTTAGATGGTGTCATCAAAAGCGTGCTGCTTCTGGGTGCCATCTGGTGAAAAAGTAGACTCATAAAACAATTACTGTTTGTCTGCATGTGGCATGTGCCACTTCTGGCTGTTCCCTAAAGTCAAAATGAACGTGAAAATTAAACATTTTGAATTAATTCAGGAAATTGAGTTAGCTATGATAGCACAACTGAAGACACTCAAGAAAGAATACTACCAGAACTGCTTCAGAAAGTGACAAAAACAACGGGATAAGTACATTCAAAGTGAGTGAGATTGGCCCTGAAGCATGGCCAGCAGATTGCTATAGCTGCTGGTTTCAAACAGGGACCTAAAGAGAATTCTTTCTGTGGTCTGTTGGCCATTTCAGAACTTTGGAAATGGAACTATCAATTCATTGGAAAGAGATAGCAGGTGAGTATGGCAGACTTTGGAGGGCCTGAAGGGGAGAGACCCTGGTGCCTCAGGCCCTGCACCATGTGGTTTACTCAGGGTGCCAGGAGAACAAGGAGTTCCTCCCCTCGCTGGGGGGGGGGGTGCTATGAGCCTGCCAGAGCGCGGACTGAGAATCAAACATCTCATGTTGTCCTGTCGCCCATCCCATGTCTCCCCTCTCCCCCCCTTAGCAAGTGGCAGCCAGTGAACTACACATCTTGTGAAAAGATTGGCTATGTTATTTATTATGAACTCCCCGTATGCAAAGATATGGACAACCATTTGGAAGAAAACAAGAGACAATGTGACAGATAGTGAAGATCTCTGCTTGTCTAGCTTTGAAATTTATGCTTTCTTATGTCCCCTTCTGTTCTGTTTTGTTGTGTTTAATTTTACCCCCTTCAAAATAAAATTTTTTTTAAAATGTGAGTGAGACTATTTTTAGAGAAATTCATGGCAATATGTATTTTACTGTAATAAGTGTTTTAAATGTAATCACTGTATTTTTTATCACACCTTACATATAAAGGAAATGAAATCAGTAAGTCAGAAAGATTTCTGCACTCTGTGTTCATTAAAGCATTATTTATAATAGCCATGAAATGGCAATAACCTAAGTGTTTATCACTTTATGAGTAGATAATGAAAATATGGCACATACATGCCACAGAATATAATACAGTCATAAAGAAGACTGAAATACTTACTGCAATTTGCTATAACATGGATGGAGATCATTATGTGGAGTGAAATTAACCAGGGAAGAAATGCAAATACTACATTGTCTTACTCATTTGTGGAATCTAAACAAAAACTGATCTTATGGAAGTTTAGAGTTGAATGGTGATTACCAGAGCTGGGAAGGGTACAGGGAGAGTGATGAGGAAAAGTTTGATCAGTGGGTCCTGAACTGTAGTTAGGTAAGACGGAGAAATATTGGTGTGCCATTGCACAGTTCGGTGTCTATAGATGACCATATGTACTGTGCATTTCAAAACACTACAAGGAAGGGATTTGAATGTTTTACCATAATGAAAGAATAAATGTTTGAAGAGTTATCCTTAACCTGGTTTAACATGATACCATATATGCAGGCACTGAACTATCACGTGGTATTCCATATATATCTAGAATTTTATGCTTTTATGTATCGTTTAAAGAAAGAAACTCTTGTTACACTTCAGGGGTTAGATAAAAAAAGACAGGGCTTGTGAAATGTTTTTCAGGTACCATCTTTATCATTGAGACATAATACTACCACCTGCAGCATAAAGTAAGAGAGTTATTTTGGTTCACATTTTAGTCCATAGTCTGCTGGCTCCAAGGGAGGCTGGCATGGCAGAGGGCATGGCTGAGGAAGGTGCTCATGCATGTCATCCAGAAAGTCGAGAGAGAGAAAGAGAAATGCCAGAGCCAAAGAGGGAGATGACCCCCCCCAGTCATGCCCCCAATGATCCACCTCTTCCAACTAGATCCTACCTCCTGACACCAAACCATCTGCAAGGGCCTCTCTAGCCCAATCACCATCTAAAAGCCCCACCCCTGAGTACATGAGGTTTGGACAAACATCTAGATACAAATCATGACGGTTTCTTTCTTAGGAATTTATTTTTTAATTCAGGAAAATGACTGAATTCAAAGTTCTCTATCATTTTACAATATACTTGGGACTAAAAGATATAAGTGACATAAAATCAGTGTATAATATTAAACTAACATATTTACCTTTATTGCTTGTTATTAGCCTGAATAGAAAGGCCCTTATGACTGATTCAATTTGAATGTATTTTGTTGTTTGATAATTAATTTCATAAAGAATTTAATGCTAATTATGAACTAGACTTTGTTGCTAAGCATTGGTAAGTAGGATTAACTATCCTTTTAAAATGACCAAATGATTCCTATACAATGCACTTTGGATGTTAAAGAAGTTGTGTATTTACTCCTTTAAGAAGAGAGGGGCTTCTTTGGTCTGATGGCTGCAAATCCCAGCTCCACTTGTCCCCAGAGGACCCTGGGCCTGTGTGCTTCGGTACTGCGGGTATTGTTATGAAGGTTTATTTTAAAGTGAAAGTTCGTGTCCTCTTCCCAAGCCTTATTCTGTGCTAAAGGAATCTACAATTTGACTAAGTACCTGAAGTAAAGCCTCCTCCTAATCTACTCGGAGAAACTGTCAGCAGTTTCTTAAACGCTGCCAGGGCCTGTTGCGTGCCTCTGCAGCAGGGGAGCCTGAAGATGGTCTCACCACATTCTTAACTCCGTTCCCTGCTCCTGACTTTCAACTTGGCCTTAATTTATTTCTGTCCATTAGTAGTTAAATAAGGCTTTTACTGCAGGACAGAAGCCTCCTTTTGTGAGCTGAAAGCAGCACTGAAGCAGACATGAGAGCTGCATCAAAATTAAAACAGCTTTGGAAAAGACACAATAACTAAAGGGACAAAATTTCCCTGAAATTTCAACAAAGTTTGCCTTATCTAAGTAAAGTAGATCGGAGCTAAATAAAACAATATTAGAAAGGTGGACCAAAGTTGGAATAAGGAATTCATTCAAAGAATTCCTAAAGACCGCATTATTTTACACTTAAAACCTGACCAAAGAAATGACCTGAATCATTAAGCTTTGTGCTATGAAAAGTGTCAGCATGAATTTTTCCCATTTATAACACAAATATATTCTATTCATGAATGTTTTTTACATAACAGCTGACATTGAATATAATGGTTGCACTCAACAAGTATTTAAAATTTGTCACTGAAATTTCCCTCACAAAGACTTGAAAGGTTTTTTTAAGAGAATAAAGCTCCAGGTAACAGAGAAGGAATAGGCTGTCAATCATGCATTCTGTTTAGTCTGTGTGAAGCCAATTTGAAAATAAAGCAGAAATAATTGGGAAAATAACAATAATAGCAACTGTGATGTACTGGGCCCTATTAGACTAACAACTGTATTAACAACTGTATCATCTTTTAGTTGTTCACGAATATTTATTGAACACTAATTATGAGCCATTCTCTATGCTTAATCTTGCCTGACCTAATAATCTTGCCTGACCTAATGGAGCTTAGAGTCTGTACAATACTGTAAGGAAGGGGCTGTTACCCTGGTGTAAGAGCTTAAAATATTGAGAGAGTCATATAAGGATTTGCCCAAGGTCATATAGCTCACTAATGACAGAGCAGAGGTCGGAAGCAAAATCTGCCTGACTTAATCACTATTCTTTCCTGCTGTATCAAATTTGGGTAATTACAATATGGCTGCCTATCACACACAGCTTCAGTTTCTCTTCTATGAGAGATTTCCCTCTATACCGTTAAGTAAACATAAATAGGCCCCAGAAGAAAACCACAGTATCTACCTAATAAATAAGGTCATTTGCTGTTGGCAATTTTCTGCTTACCTTTTATCACATCACTCCAGGTGAAACTGTGAAATTCTGGGCTGTCAAAGAAGGATAAATGAGTTGCTTTTATGTGACTTAAGGATCTCCTGAGAGTGAGGGAGAAACTCTCAAAGAGCAGAGTCTGAATCACAGGATGTCACCTCAAAGTTTCTTTCCTTTCAAAAGCCATGAGAAAATGGGAAGCATACAAAAATGGGTGAAGTTACCCAGTGGCTTTTCCTTTTCTTTTTGAACAAGTCTGTTGTTTGTTTTAATTGAAGCCACAAGAGGGAATGACAATGAAAAGCAATACACATATTTCAGAGGTAACCAATACTGGGTTGATGCCTCTTAAAATGTGACTGAATTGATTTGTCTTGAAATCTGAGGGGAGTTTTATGTCTAAATCCCAACCCTCCACTTCAAGCCAAATATATGAGGTGTGATTTAAACATATGGTGAATGTTTAAATTTTAAAAATGTAGCACAGTAAAAGACATATTGCCATCAATACCCCTAAAAATACTCCCGCTTACTTTGAACACCCTTATCTCATTGTTCTTGCTACTATTCGAAGCAGTTCAAGAAGTCTTTTTTTTATGACTATCTTTAGTAGCTGTCTGATTCTATTCAAAATTTTTTTTCTTTTGTGGTCACTTGGATTTTGGGGAAGAGTTAGAAGTCACACAGCACCAGATCTGGTGAATAAAGTAGATGAGGACACAATGCTATATTTTTACTTGACAGAAATTGCTGTAAGTTCAGAAGCAATTCAGGTCATAAAAGACAGAAAAAGACATGAAAGAAGATTTCTGGAATTGTTGCAGAAACTGGCAAGAATGATGAGATAAGTGTGCTCAAAGTGGGGAATGTACTTTAGGAACACTAATGGCAACACTTCTTTTACTGTAATTTTTCAATTTGTATTTAAACATTCAATGTATTTGCTAATCACACTACAGATGGCCACAAAGGATGTGAAAAGCTCTCCCTCACAGATTTGGTATAGACTTTTTCCAAAAGTAACAAGAGGACAGAAAAATGCTTTTATCAAAACCGGCATAACACAGGAAGAGAAAGAATTTCCGAACCTTCCTCTTCCTCCAGAAACAGTGATTGTGATTCTACTCCTATTCTGAGGGCAATTAAGACTTTATAGGTAAAATTCAACTCTTGATAGTAGAGTGCCTATCATATGCAAGGCCTTGGGCTCAATCCCCACAAGTAACAACAACAAAAATCTACTGCAACTAGGTAACTTTAATACATTCTAATTACTCTATTTTAAATTTTCCTTTTTAAAAAATATAGTCAATACATCATCAGCTCTCTGTTGTCTTTCTATACAGGCATTGTTAATGATCTCAAGAAATTCTTAAGGAGAGCATCAGTCTGAAGGTCATTTTTCCCCAGCTTATTATACTATGATCAGTTTCTACCAAGTAGGACAAGCCAGATTCCAGCTGGGAGACCAAGTTCTTGGCGCACTTAAAAGTCTTGCATTCATGAAAATGTTGTTTTAGCCAGACTTTACTATGACTAACAGTAGTCAAGTGTGGGATGTCAAATTAGATCACAGACAGTGAATATGTACCCTTTTGCTAGGAGAATTTGTAGAGCTGAAGACAGAAACAGCACTCCAACATAGCTAGAGATGGCTGACCGCTGTATTATCTTAAATTTATGAACATAAACCTAGAGAGGCTAGATCTCCACTCAGAGTGAAGCAGGTTATTGGAGCAAATTGGAGAATCTCTTTTGGTCCATTTCTATTCATGCTATGCTTTGTTTGACCAGGAAAGATTGATAAAACCATAGGGGATCCCATGTATAATAAATGAAAGTTTGACAGAGCCATGAAAAGAGTAGAATGATTTGACTTATCAGTTGTATAGCCTTAGGAAAATCACTTTAACTTTGCATCCCCTCTCTGTTATATAATTTATGAAGTTTCTATAAACAAGAAACAGCTACGCATGGAAACTGTTACCAGATGTGTTCTTGCCCTCCATTAGAATTGCTATAGACTATTGAATATGTTCTCACCAATTATTTATTATTTGTTAATAGATGATGAATTCATGATTTAAATAAGTTGCCTAACTTAAAGCATAGATTGTGAAATTGTAGAAAGTTAGATAAGAGTCTTCCATTATTTGCTAAACATTTTTGAGCAAATTAAGCAGTCTTTTAAATTTTTATTTTCTCTTCTGGAAAATGAACAACCACAAAACCCAATCTATGGAATTATTAGGAGAATTTGATGAGGTATTGTAGGCATGACCTTAGCATGATTGTATCAGTCAGCTCTCCTATGGTTAGGAAAGAATATCTGACACTCACAATTTAAAGGAGAAGAGATTTTACTTGCTTATAGTTTCAGATCTCTTAATTTGAAGGCAGATAAAACCATACAGGTAAAATTTCCCTGAAGAGGCTAGAGATATAGCTTGGTGGTAGAGTGCCTGCCTAGCATGTGCAAGATCCTGAGTTCAATCCCCAGTAGCAACAACAACAAAAATCCACTGAAATTAGGTAACTAATTTCAGCTGGCCACAGCATAGAAACATCATGGTGGAAAGGCATGGTGGAACAAAACTCTTTGCCTTATGGTGGTGTGAAAGAACAGAGCAAGAGAAAACCACCAACAATGAAAGGGCCAGCAACAAGATACAGACTTCTATGACCCATGCAGACACACCCAGAAATGCTCTTCATTAATCCCATGGATGACTTTCAAGTCAATCAAGTTGACAATCAAGCTTAACTGTGATATTCACTCTTTGACAACTTGATACCCAAATGCATACTTAATCTCCAAATGAAAACAAGTTCATAATGCTACCCAACATGACATATCAATTCTGCATGCAAATAAAAATGCACTAATGCCCTCCCCAAAGTCTCAATAAGTCCACTATTGCTCAGAAGTCTAAATCCCAGGTCTCCTCTAGTCTTAAGGCAAACTCCTACTATAAATTCCTATAAAAATAAAAAACAAGTCACTAGTATAAGCCTCCCCATTCCAAATGGGAGGGCTAGAGCGATAGAAAAGAAGAGACTAAAGAAGACCAAACTCTCACAGAGTAAATGCTAGGCAGGCTCCTTGACATGCATCTGGGACACATGCTGATGACACGTGAGCTCTAGAGTGCATGGGCAGTTCCACCCCATGGTCTTGTTGATTGTATACCTTATAGCCTCTCTCAGGCTGGTTGCACTCACTGTTCACTTGCTGCTTGCAGCTTCTGTTGAGTAGCTGTTCCATATTTCAAGCATTTCTGACTTCTAGGAGTCTCCACTATACCATTAGTTTCATTCACCAGCTTCAAACACCCTCTTCTCAGAAGCATCTTTTCTGGCCTCCCAGGCCTACCTCTGAAATCAGGGTGTAAGCCTCATTAACCCTACAATTCTTGCATTCTGGTGATTGAACAACCAGCATCATGGAGATGATACCAACGTCTTCCACCAGCACAGGTAGTAGCAAAGTATCCTCCTCTTGGACCATGCCCACAGGGACTTTTAAATGTCTGGGTGGGTGAGCACTGTGAAATGAATCCAGGGTAATAAATTGCCTAGAAGGCCTTTCAGGAGACCCAGAGGATCTATTCTCAAATGAAACTTTTACACTGTTCAACCCAAAAGAAGTCCAGTCTTACTGATTGTCAACATGGCCTTGGTTTCTTTATAATAACACTAATATCTTCAGCAATATCTTCTTTGACCCCAGCATTGCACATCGTTTTTTCCATCCAAATTTAAGTGTTTCAAGATTTTCTGCTCTACTTTTTGTTTGCAGTTCTCAATATAAATCTGACTACCAGCAGCCAGCAGCATTCATGCGACAGCTTGAACTTTGGGATGCCTTGGAATTTCTATTGTCAAATTATTCATAATCCTTAAACACAGTTCTTAAAATCACGCATTCAAAGTCTCAGAATATGGGCAAATGTAGCCAACTTATTTTCTAGAATGTAATGCGCATAGTCTATAGTCCAATTTACAATAGAATCTTAATTACAATCTCAAACTTCAACAGCCCAAAACCTCAAAAGCCTGGCTTTTATTGTCTAGATTCATAACAGTACTCTGATATTCTGAGCTCTGAGCAGAACCACCCATCAGGCTTTGCTTACAGTATTATAGAATTTCCCTAGTCTGCACCTCCAAGTCTTTCTAAACTCCTCTGTGAAACCAGCTCCAAGGGCTTCTGAAACACATGGTCAGATATAGGCAAAAGCAATGATCCCACTTCTCTTGCATTATTTTTCTCTATTAGGCAGCTTTCGCATTGATGGTGAAAGGTATCTCACAACCACAATTTAGTAGATATTTATCTGGTTCATCGTTTCAAAGGATTCACTCTCTAGTCAGCTGGCTTCAAAGCAGAAACGATGACACAAAGCTTTGGAGGAGGAAAGCTTCTCACTTCTTGGTGACCAACAGGTGGACAGGGCCAGATGTAATACCTACTCAGACACATCTGGAAGTGTGTTTACAGTTCTCAGGCCAATCAGTTTCACAGTCCAGCTTAACTCTCACAATAACATTTGACAAACCACACAGACACACACATACTTATTTGGGAAGAAATGGAACCAGGATTTAGCACTAAATACAAAGTGTCATCAGACGGAGGGCAGAGAAGAGCAAACAATGATGACGCTAGGCGAGGAAATAGGGAAGAGACCACAAACTCATGGTGAGCAGGCTCAGAAAAGCACATGGGCAAACAGGTGGACAGGGCCAGATGTAATACCTACTCAGACACATCTGGAAGTGTGTTTACAGTTCTCAGGCCGATCAGTTTCACAGTCCAGCTTAACTCTCACAATAACATTTGACAAACCACACAGACACACACATACTTATTTGGGAAGAAATGGAACCAGGATTTAGAACTAAATACAAAGTGTCATCAGACAGAGGGCAGAGAAGAGCAAACAATGATGACGCTAGGCGAGGAAATAGGGAAGAGACCACAAACTCATGGTGAGTGGGCTCAGAAAAGCACATGGGCAAACAGCTGGCTCGGTCGCTTGGTCCTTTGTTATGCTCCCTCTCAACCTTGTATCCATATTTTTCTGAACACCTGCTCAGTCCCGAGGACCTCTGCTGCATATTGTGAATGCAGTTAAAAACAAGACTGACTCAGTTTTGCCTTCATTCTTGCAGCCAAGGATCCAGCTGGGAAATGTTGAATAAGCAATGAAGGAAAAGGAAGATTGACTTAGCTGGGAGAGTTTTGCGTAAGATGGAAAGAGGTTATCTCGAGGACATACTGGGCTACTTAAGTGGAAAACACTAGCATGGTGGCCTTCCCGGCTGACTCATGTCCCTAGTATTGACAACACAGGGCAACCAAATAAATTTTCTCTCACAGCGTGAGTTCATGTCCCATTTATTTATTTTAAGACCTTATGGTTAGAGGACAAAGTTCAGATTACTCTTTGACAAAGGCCAGGACATTCACATTACGCTCAGAAAATAGTTTAAGCCACAGATGTCTAAAAGTTCTTTGCCACTGGTGCTCTGTAGCACTGTGAAGCCTATAAAGTCTCCCTGGCAAACTCTTCTGAAATGAGTATTAAAAAGCACATAAAATTGCAAAGGAAGTCAGAGTAAAATAGTTATCAAAATATTAAAAACACATTTGTAATGTATGCTTCTTTTAATGAATAAAATAAGATTAAACTGCAGATCTCATAATTACTATAATTTCAAAATATCATTAGTTTAAAGAATTATTTGAGATATCTGTAACAATTGTAGTATGATTTGGCAATAGTTTGACTTCCATTAGTTTGATTTCAATAGTTTGACAAAGTCACATTTGTCTTTGTGATTTGTTTTCCAAGAAAGAAATGCTGCATTTCAGTTAGTAGTTGGTGAAAATATTTTCCCTATCCAAAACCACATGCACTGAACTTTTCCAGGAACTTGGGAAGTATGGATGGTGGGTTAAAATCCTCTCTTTAGGCACAGACAGCTATGAAGCTATGGCACAGACTCTTATAACCGACGTTTCAGAAAGAAATGCATTATGATATAATATCCCCCTACTAAAATACTCACTTTAGGTATGAAAAAAACAAAAGACCTGTATTCATCTGCCATAGCAAAATACCACAGAATAGGTGGGGTTGAATAATAGAAATGATTTTTCACAATTGGGGTGGTAAATAAAATCTATGATCAAGACATCAAAAGAATTGGCTTTTCCCAAGGCCTCTCTCCTTACCTTGCAGATGACTGCCTTTTTGTTATGCTCCCACATGGCCTTTTTTAGTGGATAATAATCTTGGCACCTCTACTTCTTACAAGGACATTAGTCATGTGGGGTTAGATCCCCACCATTATGATCTCATTTACTTTTAATCACTTCCTTAAAGGTGCAAATGCAAGTACAGAAGGGATTCAGGCTTTAGTAGATGAATGTAGTCGGATACGATTTAGTCCATTACAGGACCACTGGGAAGAGACAGTTAACAGGTGGCCCATAGTGAGAAATCTGAAAAGGAGGTTTCTGTTTCTCTGTAACATTAGCTTACGCAGTGATTTGAAATTTATAAATTATTTTTAAATATGAAAAATCAGGATCATTCCACCTACCAGATCTTATTTCTAACTTCTTAAGTCTTGGAAACACTGAGCCCCAATTTCCATATCTCATGTGGCTGTAGTCACCAAACACAATGACAGCTGCCACCATTTATAACATGCAGTTGTCTTTGCTTTTGTAAGAGGGAGAAAGGAGAAGCTTAATTAAATGCGTAAAACCTTATCCTGTTATCTTTTTATTCTAACATCATCACATCTATTAGCTTTGTTTAATACTATGTTGAACTCACAAGAGTTTGTATATATGAAGATTTTTCTGAAAAAATACAATATGCATAGAAAGGACGAGATTACACAAGACACCAAAATTGTCTTTGGAAGAATACAGAAAATAGCACAGAGTTGATATCCATGAACATGGATACAGAAAGTGAATTCCCTTTTTAATTTCATTCTTGTTAATTCTATATACATTGGCAAGCTAAAAAGAAGGCAGGGCATTAGTAACAGCTTCTTTTGGGGACTTGATGATATCATTCAAGGAGACATAAAATTCATTGGATTTATTTTCTATTATCACATGTGGCATGTGGTTTCTACCATTTTCTAAGTCAAACTTAACAACAATCATCTTTTCACAAAACACATGTCTATCAGCCTAAGTCCAGTAAATGTAGCTTTTCACACTTACCTCTTTTTATAGAGTGGATCTATGTAGACATTATATTTGCACCAAATACAGCTAATCATGTTGATATTTTTAACATTTTTACTTTGAGTAAATTTCAAATTTATAAAATATTTTCAAGAACAATTTACATCATACAGTGTATTAACTATGGTATTCTCTTATTATTAAGTTATGAAATTTTGTTCTATTTTTTTAAAAATTTATTTTAAAGAGAATAAAGCCAAGCAAAACAAAACAGAATAAAGTCAATCAAAACAAACCAGTGTAAGTGACACAGAACTGCAGAACAATATGAAATCAACAATGGTTACCAAAATATCTCTTGTTGTTTTCAAAATAGCTGTCCATTCCTTCAGACATAATAAAAATTCAAACAAAACAGAACAGAATAGAACCAATAAAAAAAATGAATATGATAAAGAACTTCAAAACAATGACTATCATAATATATATTACTCTCTTTGAAATAGCTGCCCATGCCATCAAATATAACAAAATCAAGCAAAACAGAATAAAACTGAACCCAACAAAACAATGAAAATGACACAAGACTTCAAAACAAGATAACAGGTAATTAACAATGGCTACCACCTTCAGAAGGAGACCTCCATAGATGCCACACTGCTTCTGTTATCCTCTGAATAGATGATAACCTGAATAGATGACAATAGACCTGCAAAAACAGTGAAACACTAAACACTACAAGCATTAAGTTGTATTTTACTTCAGTAGCTATCATCTCAGCCTGTGTTTCTCTGGATCAACTGGTCTCTTGGGAGTCGGGGAGGCGCTGGGTCGTTTTGTTTCCCAGCCCACACTCCAGAAGGGGCTGGAGTCTGGCTGTCACCTGGTGGCAGCACCCTGCACATGGCTCTGGTTCACCAGGAGGGCTTGCCTCTTGGTAAATTCTGGTTCTCTTCCCCTGCCTGGAGAACATTTCTTGACTCCTGATTTGTGATCCTGCCCTCTGCTGGTCTGTTTTATTTTTTCATAAAATAAAAAAGAATAATTATTTTAAAAATTATGTATCATCACATAGATCCATCAAATTCAACATTTGCTACATTATGTCTTTGTTTCTGTGTCTCACCCTCTCAATATAAGTATATCTATTCAAGCATACATAAATGTGTCTATTGTAATTTTTTGTTTTCTACAACTTGTGAAAATGTCAGTGAATTGTTTTATCATGAGACTATTTCTATTTTTCCACACAGTGCTGACAATGTTCAAATTCCTAGAATCACTTAAAAGTCAATTTAACCACACTATTTCCCAAATTACAGCACCATTAGTATCAGTGAATAATAAGAGCACTAGGAAAAAGCATGAAAGAGATCACATGCACCTTTGCTATTGCCGTATTTAACATGTTTGAAGTAGAAGATTTGTTTGGATGTGGTTGTTTTATATACTAGAAATATATATTTTGGTTAAAATATAACCTCATCACTCTGATTTTTCTTAGACTACTCACTCTTTAGATTTGCTAAATTACTTCATGCTCCATGACACCTATCCGTTTCCAGAATCCCCATCCTTTCACTGTAAGAAACTTTACATAAGTGTTAAAAAGGGGTAAGCTGATTGCCTAATCTGTATTAATGTGTAAAGGACCCTGTGTATGTTCTGAAATACATAGGCTTTTAAATCAAGATTTTAGTGATGCAAATTAGTTTTTTTAATGAAAATGAAGGTAATTTATAAAAGTGAAATGGAAGAATAAAGGTAAAAGAATAGAAAGATTTGCCAGTTGGAAACTGCCACCAACATATGGACACACTCCTTCTGTAATCAACTCTTTAAAACTTTTGCTGCTTTTCACATTTTCTTTCTTTCCTCTAGAGTGTAAATCTAAGACATCACCAAAATACTTGGCCACTGAAAATTGGTCAACATTTTGGCATTTATATAAATCAAAAGATCTCAACTATTTAATTTACATACATTTAAAGGAAGGGTGAGCATACTGCATAAGAGAGAAACTGGGTAATATGATTGCTTTTCTAAAGTTAATGATGGTTTTATACTATACCATGCATATCCACATGGCCTCAAGTTTCAATGCTCCATTCCACCTAATGGACAGACCAGTCTTCATAGAAGGTAATTTATTGAGTCAGTTATTATTGTGACTCAGTCAGGTTTCTTGACTGTATTTGACCATTTTTATCATCATGTTTAGCATACAGACACACATACACATACACATACACATACACATACACATACACATGCACATACACTCCTGCAGTCTACATGATCACTTTTGCCCTCTCAATCACATTCCACAGAGGTCTGTATCTTGTGATCTGAGTGTATTTTGCCCGATCACTGGTCCATAAAGACAGTTGGGTTCAACACCAGCTAAAAAGCATAAGATTTTAAAGGTAAGAATCTTCATTTCCTTCTACTTTTAAAAAACAAAAGGTATCCCCCGCCTGCATCCACATTTCTATTTTTCTGAAGCCTCTTGACTTTCCTCCCTCTGTGGTCAGATGTTGCACACTCTGTGGTCCAGGTGTGACTTCCCAGAGACTTCTTTACCACACAGGTACACACTCACTTTGCCCAAGTGTGTGCATCTTCTGTTTGTGCAGTAGCACTGTGAATAAGTCTACAATCTTGAAATTTAGAACTTCCCCTGACAGAAATCCTAGTAAACATGGATTTTTCCCATTTCTTTACTTTTCTAGCAACAATTTACCTTTCCCCATGCTGTTCTTTGATATGAGCACCTGCCCAGATTAATTAGAAGTTAATTAGGATCTGTTTAAATTCAGAAAATTCTCTTGAACACAGACTTTTAGCAAGAATTTTCATGGCTTAGCAAGCATTAGGTAAAGGAATATGAGACAAAAGACAAGAAAGAGTACTGGAGTCACAGGCTGCCTCTATAATCTCATCAGTTATGCCACTGGCAGGCTATAAAAATGTAGTTTGATAATGATTATAGTTTGTTTGTCTATGGAATTCATTCAGACATTAGAAACTTAATCCCCCAAATCATGTTCTAATGGTATTGGAAGTAGAAGTTAAGGCTAGATGAAGTCTCCCATAAGGAAGATGTTTAAGACTCCTACAAGGCATTAATGGCTTTACAAGAAGACAACAGAGCTGGCATTCTGACTCTGTCTCATCGTGTGATGCACTTCACCATGTTATGATGAAGCAAGAAGGCCCTCACCTGGTGTTGGTGCCAGGCTCTCAGACTTCCCAGCCTCCCATCTGGCTGCTTTCTGAAACATCTAGGTGAGCATTCTTGTATGTACATTGTGCTTCCTCTTAGAGCAAATCAAACAACTGATGGAGCAAGAGTCAAGGAAATAAAGTTCAAATTCTAGAATGCTGTCAAACATAAACTCTCTCAGTGGTCAATTTCAATTATTTAATCAGACCACTTCTTAAACTAAACAGGAATCTTTTGACAGGCCCTCATTTCATGCCCCATAGATCTGATGGAAACATTTCTTCCCTTCTCCTGTTTTATACTGTATTAAATTGGCAATTTTCACAGAAGTACCTCCTTCTAATTATTAATGAGAAGCACTCTTGAATTTTGCGGATTGAATTCTGTAAATTGGTTTTATTGAAAGTGAGAAATGGCATAAAGAACTGCAGAGAGAGAGAAATTAGAAGTGTCTCTCAAAAACAGAGGCCATGTCAAAATGTTGCTACAGGAAAGAGGTTGTGACTTCAGACTCAAACATGTCACCAAATAGCTAATGATTCTCTTCCAAGTTTAGACACTAGCCTTTTCCTCCCTGATCTTTACATAGAAAACTAAATTGCCATCACTCTGCGCAGCTCTGAAGTATGGCAAGGGTTAATGACTTACAGGGCCACCCAC
>PVJX010026273.1:0-26028 GCA_004027295.1 Dolichotis patagonum | reverse complement strand
ACTTGCTTTCAAAGAAAAGATAGAGGAGACCCCCTATATTTGTTATGTTGCATACAATCAACCTGCCAAAAGACGCTCAGACCTCTGTCCCCAGGTGCTAACAGGGGGGAGGTGTTTTTGGAGGGGTTTGGGAAAATTGATTCCAAGCCCACGTACTGGTAGGTTCAAGAGACACTACTATAGTCTGCTTAATAGTATGCACTGCTTAGTAGCTTTTTTCTGTTGCTGTTCTTGGAGTTGCGGTTGCTTTTAGGCCTATCTAAAATATCTTTCAGTATCCTTTGCAAGGTTGGTTTGATGGTCATGAAATTCTTCAGCTATTCTTTGTCATGGAAATATCTTATTTCTCCATCAGTTTTAAAGAACAGTTTTGCAGGGTACATCAATCTGAGTTGGAACTCATTTTCCTTTAGGATTTGAAATACTTCACCCCATGTTCTTCTTGATTACATTGTGTGTCTTGGGAAGCCTGCTGTGATTCTGATAGGCTTTCCTTTATAGGTGATTGGTGTCTTTTTTCTAACAGCTTATAGTATTCTATTCTTATGTTGAATTTCTGGGCTGTTGATTATTATATATCTGGGTGTAGAATTATTTTGTTTATGGTTACTTGAAGTTCTATATTCTTCACTCACCTGTATATCAATTTCCTTTCCCATGTTTGGGAAATTTTCTGCTAGTATTTCTGACAAGAGTCTTTTGATATCATTTGTGTTGTCACCTTCTTTTTCATTTAAGCCTATCAATGTTATAGTTATATTGGGAGTTTTTGCATCACCTTGCATCTATTGAATTTTTATTTCCTGATTCCTTGCTATTTTTAAAGGATCTTTCCTTTCTTGTTCACTAGCTGCAATTTTGTCTTCTAGGTCTAATAGTCTATCTTCATATTCGTTCATGCTATTTTGCCAGCTTTCAATGTTTTTGTATTTTTATTTTTTGAATTCCTGGATGTCTCCTTGAATTTGTTTCCTGTAATGTTTTCTTATGTTGCTCATGCAAGGCTTCCATCTTTTTGCAGTGCTCCTCAATTTTTTTATGTAGGTCTTCTTTAGATGTGTTCAGCATTTCTTTTATTATGTATATCATTTCTTTTACCTGGGAGATTATTTCTGATCTGATTTCCTTTATAGCTTCATAGAGTTGCTTCTTTACTTTACTTACTATCTTTTTAGAAGTTTCATGTGTATGGCTTACATTTTCTTCTATGTCCATATCTCCTAGGCTTATTTGGGATGGCCTGGATTTTTGAGGTTGCATTTTGCTCTTACATTTTGTCATTTTCTTGCATTTCCTGGTTCCCTAGTGGCTCTTAGAGACTCCCCAGAAGGCAGGTGTGCATTGGATGGGCCTTCACTACTACCTACATGGTTCTGCAAAGTGCCCCAGCTGCTTGAGGTCACTGGGCATTGCCCTTCCATGTTCTGAGTGTTATAGTAAGGCTGAATGTTATGTGGAGCTTACTGGGAAGATTTTCAGCTCACACCACATTGCACACCAAAGCTCCCTCTCTCATTGGGGTCCCTGGGTGTGGCTCAGCCAGATCCCAAGAAAAGACAAAGTTTGGAATGGATTGCTGTGATAAAGCTCAGCTCAGAGGCAATAGGTTCTGGCTACTTGGAGGATGCTTGGCAGGGCCCAACCAAGACCCAAGTGATGCCCCAAAGTTCCAGCAGTGTTCAGGAATGCTGAGCGGAGATCTATCAGGTTCTAAGCAGAGCCTTTCAGCTGCACAGTTAGGTAGGGATAGCTATGGTAGGCTTCAGCTCACAAACAGCAGCTCCATGCTACCTTGAAGGACCCTGCAGGGCCCCTCAGGGCCCTGCCAGGACCACAGTGATTACCCAGAGGTCCTTCAGTGTTTGGAGATGATGAGCTGGGGCCTGCTAGGTTTCAGGCAGAGTCCCATGGCTGCACAGCTAGTTAGGGATTCCTGTGGAAGGCTTCAGATAATATGTGTTGGCTCCCTGCTCTAAAGTTTGTACTGATACTATTAAAGTAGTTAGTGTATAATAAGGTATGGTCATAAAATATTCTCCAAACAATATTAGTGCAAACCTTTGTTTTCAGTGAAAGAAGAAGAATGACTAGTATTCCTATCTTATATTAATTCCTTTTCCCTTCCTTCCTTTATCCTGTTTCCCCACCCTTGTTCCTCTTTCCTTTTGAATTTTTTATTCCAACTGCACAATATCTATTGTATATTTTGGTTCTTATTTATTTTTCAATTTCTCCCACCAAAGAGACAACATGATGTTTATACATGTGAGTCTCGCTTATTTCACTCATGAGTATGCTCTCTAGTTTGCCTTCATTTACCTATAAAAGTCTCAAGATTAGCCCTCTTTATGGCTGAGTAATATTCTATTGAATAAAAAGACTACATCTTTTTGTCCATTCATCAGTTGTTGGGCATTTTTGTTGTTTCCATGATTTATCTGTTATAAATTTTGCTTTTGTAAACATTGGCATGCATATACCACTATTATATGATGTTTTTAATTCTTCTGGGATGATACCTGGAAGGGGAATACTGGGTCCTAGATTTTTGGAGAATGTCTGTACTGATTTCCACAATAGTTGCAATAGTCTATACTCCAACCAGCATTGCATAAGTCTTCCTTATCCCCACAGTCCTTCTAGAATTTGTTGTCATTGGTTGATTTTTTGAAGATAGCCATTCATTTTGCAGTGAGATGGAATCTCAGTTTTGTTTTGATTTGTGCCTCTCAAATGACCAATGATGGTGAACTTTTTTTCATATATTTATTTGCCATTTGTATTTCTTCACTTGAGAGGTGTGTATTCATCTCAGATGCCCATTTTAGGATTTGGTCTTTGAATTTGAGGAAGAGTCTGATTTATCTCAAATATTTATATGTCCCAGATAGAAGTTATTTGTCTGAGAAACAACTGGTTGTAACTTTACCACTCAGGGGGTTGTTTTTTCACTATGTTTGTGGTTTATTTTGTTATGTAAAAGTTTTGCTACCTTATGTTTCCATCAACAGTGATGGAGGGTCCCATTTTCAACAGCATCTTCAGCATTTTTTACTCTTTGTTTCCTTAATTATTGTAATTATTTCTAGAGGAAAATGGGATCTTTATGTTGTTTTAATATGCATTTTTTCTAATGGCCATAAATATTGTGCATATTTTGAAATATTTGTTGACCATTTGTATTTCTTTCACTCTGAATTTTCTATTCATTCTTTTGTATCATTTCTTGACTGGATCTTTAGTTTTAGGAAGTTTCACTTATTGAGTTCTTTTTATATTTTTAGATAGTAGGCACCTGATATTTTTTCCCAATTTGTAGGTTGGCTCTTTACTGTTTTGATTGATTATTTCACTGTACAGAAGTTTTTAGTCTTGTATAACACTATATGTTGATTCTTGCTGTTATTTCTTGTGGAATCCAGGTTCTTTTTAGTAAATCCTTTGCTCTTGCTACCTGAAACTGAGTTTTCTATTTTAGAAGATTTCTGGTTGCACTTGATTTAGGATTGTTTTTTCTAGTTTTGTAAAGTATGCTGCTGGTATTTTGAATGGAATGCATTGAATTTTGAGACTATGAGCATTTTGACAATATGTATTTTGCTTATTCAGAATCAGTGGACATCGATCTCATTTTGCAGAGTGTTGTAAATTTGTTTGTAGAGGTCCTTCACTTCCTTGGTTATGTAAATGTATGAAATTCCTTTTATTTTAGATGATTTTCTTGTATGCAGCATATGGTTGCATGTTGTTTTTTCATCCATTCTGCCAGTCTGTTTCTTTTAATTGGTGAGTTGAGGCCATTTACATTAATGGCTATCACTGATATATATTGGCTCATTTTTGTCATGTTATGTTTCTGCTGTTGGTTGTTTACTTTTCCCCTCTCTTTTATTATCTGCCCTGCTTAGTAGTTTTTTTCTGTTGGTGTTCTTGGATTTCTGGTTGTTTTTATGTCTATCTAGAATATCTTTCAGTATCCTTTGCAGGGTTGGTTTGATGGTCATCAAATTATTCAGCTGTTCTTTGTTGTGGAAGCAACTTATTTCTCAATCAATTTTAGAGGATAGTCTTGCAGGGTACATCAATCTAGTTTGGAAATTATTCTGATTTCAAATGTGTAGTATGTCTCTCCATGCTCTTCTTGACTTCATTGTTTATGTGGAGAAGTCTGTTGTGATTCTGATGGGCTTTCCTTTATAGTAATTTGTCTCTTTTCTCTAATAATTTTAATATTCTGTCTTTATGTTGAATTTCTGCTTATTATATGTCTAGGTGTAGATTTATTTATTTCAGAAGTGTCAGGTGTATGGCTTAGACTTTATTCTATGTCCATGGCTCCTAGCCTTGTTTAGGATGGGCTGGAAGTTAGAGATTGAATTTTGCTATTTTTTTGTCATTTCCTTATTCCTCCAGTTCCTAGTGGCACTTAAAGTGTCCCCAGATGGGAGGTGCACACTGGGTGGAACTTCAACACTCCCCACTTGGCTCACCAAAGCTCTCTAGGTCCTTTAGGTCACTGGGCAGGGCATTACCAGATTATGAGTGTTGTAGTAAGGCTAACTGATATGTGGAGCATACTGGCAGGTTTTTAGTGTATACTACATGGCACACCAAAGCTCCCCATCTTTTTAGAGTCTCTGGGTGTGGCTCTACCAGGTTCTAAGCAAAGACCTGCCACTGCACAGTTATATAGTTATTGTTGTGGTAGCCTCACACGTTGTAACTACTGGCTCCCTTGAGGTCATTGGGCAGGGTCCAGTCAGGAAACGAGTGGTGACCTAAATGTCTTGCAGTTTTTAAAGATGCTGGGCAAAGGCCTATCAATTTCAAGCAGAGTCCCATGGCTGCAAAGTTTGGTAGGAATCACTGATGTAGGCCTCAACTCTCATGTGGCTGCTCCCTGCTACCTGGAGGTCACTGGACCTAGAGCAAATATTCTTGAAGTAAGTATTTTTGATCATCTGTATTTCCACAGGATCCATAGTGATTTCAGCCTTCATTCCTCATTGAATTTGAAGAATTTTTTCCTTCTTTGATGAGTTTAGTTAAAGGTTGAGTAATTTTATTTAATCTTTCTAAGAACCAACTTTTCAATTGATTGATATTTTGTATTATTTTCTTATTCTCAACTACATTAATTTGTCCTCTGATCTTTATAATTTCCACTCTTGTATGGGCTTTGGGTTTGAAACTTGCAGTGCAACATTAGCTTATTTGTAATCTGTTTGCCTGATGTGAGAAGTCACTGCTAAAATTTCCCCCTTAGGACTACTTTCACTGTGTCCCACAGGTTCTGGAATATTGTAACTGAATTTATATTTAATTTTAGATGTAGTTTAATTTCCTCTTTTATTTCATCTGTGACCCATTTGTTATTCAAGAAGGCATTATTTAATTTCCATGTTTTTATGGCATTTTTGCAGCTTCTTTTGCTATTGATTTCCAATTTCATTGCACAATATTCAGATAATATGCATGGGATAATTTCAGTACCTTTGCATTTACTTAAACGTATTCTGTGGGCAAGTGTATGATCTATTTCAGAGAACATCCCATGTGCATCTGAGCAGAATGTGTATTTTGATATTGCTGTGTGCAACACTTTGTAAATATCAAATATGTTCATTCTTTCACAGGTTTGTTTCAGATGTGTTATTTCTTTTTTATTTTATTGAATAAAAGTAAAACAAAATTTTATAATGAGATGATAAGAAGTTAACTATATTTAATACATTGCATATTATTATTTTTAAAGCAGTTACACTGAGAAAATGTATGGGTATTTTGATATATCATTGCTGATTTTTTGTCTAATTAATTGATCTATTTGTGACAATGCGGAATTAAAATCCCCAAATAAAATTGTGTGATTCCTTATTTTATTTTTCATGTCTATTAATATTTGTTTTATATAGTTCTGTGTGCCTATATTTGGTGTACACATATTTATGATTGTTATCCTTTCCACTTGTTTTCTCATAACAAGTATGTAGCGTTCTTTTAAAATATCTTTTGATAATTCTTTGTTTGAAGTTCACAATGTCTGAAAACAGAATTGCTACCCCTGCTTTTTCTGTGTTCATAATTCATGTAGTATAGTTTTCCATCCTTTGATTTTACGTCTATGAATTTCCTTTTTAATTAAATGTGGTTCTTACACACAACACGTTGTTAAATCTTGTTTATTGGTCCATTCTACTAATCTTTTTTCTTTTCATTGGTAAATTGAACTTATTTTTACATTGGTGGTTATAACTGATGTGTGTTGGCTTGTTTGTGTCATTATATTTTCTTACTGTTGGTTCCCTGTTCTTCCGCTCTCTTTAATGACTTGCCAAGCTTTTTGGGTTTTTCTACTGTTGTTCCTGGAATTGTGTCCATTTTAATCTCTCCCTGAAATATCTTTCAGTACTCTTTGTAATATTGGTTTGGTATTTGTAAACTTCTTCAGTTGCTCTTTGTCATGGAAGTATCTTATTTCATCATTAATTCTGAAAGATAGTATTTAAGTGTACATAACCTTGGGTTGCAAGTTGTTTTATTTCAGGATTTGAAGTACTTCACTCCAAGCTCTTCCTGATTTGAATGTTTGAGTTGGTAAGTAGCCATGACTCTCACAGACTCTCTTTTATGGATGAACTGTTTCTTTTCTGTAACAGCTTTTAATATTCTGTTCTTGTGCTTAATTTCTGAAATCTTGACTATTGTACATCTTGCTATAATTTTACCTTGATCATAGTTGTTTGTAATTCTATATGCTTCATTAATCATATGTCAAAATCTTCATCCATATTTAGGAAATTTTGTGTCAAAATTCCTGCAATTAGCATTTTTATGTCATTTGTTTTGCCTCCTGGTTTTTCATTGACACCAATCAAGATTACATTCCTTCGGTTTTTTGCATCATATTGTAGCTGTTGTATTGCTATTTTTGAATCCTTACTATTTTTAATAAATTTTTCCTTTCATGGTTATTGACCGTGAATTTTTCTTCAAAGTCTGAAATTCTATCTTCAGTTTTGCTCAGGCAATTTTGCAAGCAATAATGAATTCTTTAAAAAATTTAATTTAAAGAGGAAAAAAGCAAAATAGAAAAAGTTTAGAAATAATACAGTTTCAAAAAATAAGCACCAAAAAATCTATAGTTGATAAATTACATACTGTCATCTTAGAAATAGTTGTTCAAGTTACAAAATTAAAGCATACAAAGAGGACATTCAAGCAGTGGGACTGTGAACAATTCTGTTCAATGATCCAACAAAAACTTAGTAATATAGTTATCCATCTTACACTTACACATACATGCAGTTGTATCTTTAAAAGTACTTTCTTTTCCAATCTTTTTTAAAATAGAAATTACATATTTTGGATTTTACTATTCCTATAATTCATATTAATTTTACACTAGAGATACAATGTGATATTTATAAATATGATTCTTATTTGTTTCATTTATGAGGATAGTCTCAAGTTGCTGCCATTTACCTATGAAGACCTCAAGATCATCCTTTTTTATAGCTCAGTATTTATTGCACTGTATAAAAATATCACATCTTTTTCATCCACTCTGCAGTTGATTTGCATTTTGGTTGTTTCCAAAATTTAACTCTTACAAATTGTGCTGCTATGAACATGGGTGCACATATACAACTGTGACCTGATGTTTTCAGATTTTTGGGGAAAATACTCAGGAGGGGAATAGGTGAATCGAATGGAACCTCCAATACTAGTCTTTGGAGAAAACTCCACAGTGATTTCCATAGCAGCTGCATCAGTCTACACTCCCATGAACAGTGGAGCTGTGTTGCTTTTTCCCAGCAGCCTTGCCAACATTTATTATTAGTTGATTTTTTGATGGTAGCTATTTTTTTTCAGAGTGAAACGAAATCTCAACGCTGTTATAATTTTCATTTCTTGAATGACCAGTTATGGTGAACATTTCTTCATATATTTATTTGCCATTTATATATATTCATCTGAGAAATGTGTGTTCATCTCAGACGCCATTTTTGGAGAGGGTTTTGAATTTGGGGAGCTTGAAGTTTTTCAATTCTTTATATGCTCTGGATAATTCCTTTGTCTGAGGGGCCAGGGTAAAATTCTTTCCCATTCTGTGGCTTTTCTTTTTACTCTGTTGGTTATTTCTTTTGAAGTGCAGAAAATTTTCAATACTATAAGTTCCCAGATGTTGACCCTTTGAAGTGTTTCCCATGCAGTTTGCATTTTGTTCATAAATGCTCTGCCTACCCCTATATCTCCAAGATTTCTAACTACCTTATCTTCCATTAGATTTAGTGTTGCAGTATTAATATTTAGATTTTTGATTGATTTAGATTTTAGTTTTGTGCATGGTCTAGGCATTCTTTAGTTTAGTTTCATTCTTCAGCATATGAAAAGCCAATTTTTTTCTACCCCATTTATTAAAGAGGCTATCCTTCTTCCAGTGAATCTGTTGAACCCTTTTGTCAAATATCAGGTGGCTGAGTGTCTTTGTAGTTGTGTTTTCATCTTCTTGTCTATTTCATTGATTCTCAAGTCTATTTCTTTGTCAGTACCATGCTGATTTTCTCACTGGGGCTTTGTTGTGTAGTTTCAAGTCAGGAATTGAGATGTCTTCTGGCTTGCTTTTGTTGCCCATAGTTGCCTGTGCTATTCTAGATTTCTTCTGTTTCCAAATGAATTTTATGAGTGTTTTCTCTAAATCTTTGAGGTATGTTAATGGTATTTTGATTGGGATTGTGTTAAATCTGTATAGTAGTTTTGGGAGTATGGCCATTTTCACAATGTTGGTTCTTTCTAATGAACAGTAAGGAATATCCTTCCAATTCCTAATATCTTCTTCAATCTCCATTTTTAGCATAGCATAATTTTCAGCATATAGGTGTTTTACATTCTTAGGTTGATTCCTAGGTATATCATTTTTATTCTATTGTGAAAAGCAAATGTGAATGATCCCTATCTTGGTGAGTTTTTGTTTGTGTACAGGAATGTTATTGATTTTTGTGGGCTAACTTTGTATACAGATACACTGCTGAATTTTTTTATTACCTCTAGTTGTCTTTTAAGGGAGTTTTTTTGGGTCTTTTATATGCAGTTTCATGTCATCTACCAATACTAACAATGTAACTTCTTCCTTTCTTATCTTTATTACTGTTATCTCTCTCTCTTGTCTTATTCCCATGGCTAGTATTTCCAGAACTACATTGACTAGGAGTGGTGATAGTGGACATCCTTATCTTGTTCCTGATTTTACAGTGAAAGCTTTCAGTTTTTTTCCATTTAGTATAATTTTGTATGTTTTTTTGTCATAGATGATCTTTATGAGATTGAGATAAACACCATATATTCCGAGTTTCTGAAGTGTTTTTATCATGAACGTGTGTTGGACTTATAGAAAGCTTTTTCTGCATCTATTGAGATGACTATCTGTTTTTTGTTCTTGGCTCTGTTGATGTGGTGTACTACGTCTATTGATTTGCATATGTTAAACCATCCCTGCATTCCTGGAATGAGCCCCACGTGGTCATGATGTATAAACTTCTTGATGATTTGCTGCATTCTATTGGCCAATATTTTATTGAGGATCTATGCACCAAAGTTCATTAGTGAGATTGGCCTATAGTTCTTCTTTTTGGTTGGGTCTTTCTCTGGTTTTGGTATCAGAGTAGTACTTGCCTCCAGGAATGGTTTAGGGAGGACTGATTCCTTTTCAATTTCATTGAAGAGTTTAAGGAGCATTTCCATCAAATCTTCTCCAAATTTCTTGCAGAACTCAGCTGTAAATCCATCAGGACCTGAGCTTTTCTTTGTTGATAAGATTTTAATTACATTTTCAATTTCAGTAGCCAATATTGAGTTATTCAAAATAGCTATATTTTCTTGGTTGAGCTTTGGTAGTTCATATGTTTCTAGAAATCGGTCCATTTCCTCTGTGTTTTCCTCTTTATGTGAGTAGAGATTTTCAAAGTAAGTATTCATGATATTTTGAATTTCCGTGTGATCTGTAGTAATTTCCCTCTGTTCAGTACTAATTTCATAAATTTGGGTTTTTCTTTCTTTTTCTTAAGAAGATTAGCTAGAGGTTTGTCAATTTTGTTTATTCTCTAAAAAAAGCTTTTTGATTCATTAAATTTTTTTTAGTTTCAATTGCATTGATTTCTACTCTAATATATACAATTTCCTCTCTGCTATGAGTTTTGGGTTTAACTTGCTCTTCTTTTTCCAGAAGCTTGAGATGAAATATTGGGTTATGTGTGCTCATTCATTTTTCTTGATATGACAGTTTGTTGCTATATATTTCCTTCTTAACACCACTTTCATTGCATCCCACAGATTACAGTATGTTGTTTCCGCATTTTCATTGAATTGTAGGGATTGATTTATTTCTTCTACAATTTCATATCAAGCCCACTGGTTGTTCAGAGGGTTGCTATTTATTTCCCATGTATTTATGCAGGTTTTGCAATTTCTCTTGCCATTAATTTCCAATTTCAATGCTCTATGTTCAGTTATTACACATGGGAAAATTTCAGTACCCTTATATTTACTGAAGAATGTTTTATGAATGTTTTATGGTCTATTTTGGAGAATGTCCTATGTGAAGCTGAGAAGAAGTTATATTCTGATGTGGTTAGGTGGAATGTTCTATAAACATCTATGAAGTCCAATAGCTCACAGGTATGCCTCAGTTCTATTATTTCTTTGCAGACATTTGTCTAGATGATCTATCTCTTTGTGACAATGGAGTATTAAGGTCTCTAGTAATAAGTGTGTTCTTGTATACCTGGTTTTTCATATCCATTAATATTTTCTTATATATTTGTGTGCTTCTGTATTTGGTCCATATATATTTATAACTGTTAGTTCTTCCTCTTGAATTTTTCTACTAATGAGTATGTAGTGACCTTCTCTATCTCTTTTAATCATTTTAGGTTTGAAGTTCACATTGTCTGCAAATAGAATAGTTACCCCTGTTTTTTTCTGGCTTCCTATTGCATGGAATAATATTTTGCACTCTTTGACTTTTAATCAATGAGTTTCCTTTTCAGTCAGATGTGTTTTTTTGTACACAGCATATTATGGGATCATGTTTCTTGATCCATTCTGTCAACCTATTTCTTTTAATAGGTTAATTGAGCCCATTTACATTTATGGATATCACTGATATGTACTGGATCAACTTTTCCATGTTATGTTCCAATTGTTTACTTTCAGCTTTTCTCCCTTATTTAATTGTCTGTCCTACCCGGTGGTTTCTTTCTGTTGTTCTGTGGATTGTGGTCATTTTTATCTGTGTCCAATACTCTTTCTAGGGTTGGTTTGGTGGATGTGAATTTCTTCAGTTTTTCTTTGTCATGGAAGTATCTTGTTTCTCCATTAAATTTGAATGAAAGTTTTGCTGGGTACATCAGTCTGGGTTGAAAGTTGGGTTTTTTTCAGAGCTTGAAATACCTCATTCCAAGCTCCTCTTGACTTGAGGGTTTTTGCTGAAGAGTCTGCCATTATTCTAATGCTCTTTCCTTGATAGGTGAGATATGTCTTTTCTCTAACAGTTTTCAGTACTTTGTTTTTATGCTTTATGTTTGGTATCTTAACTAATATATCTGTGGGTGTAGATTTATGTTGGTTCTGATTGTTTGCTGTTCTATATGCCTCACTTATCTGAATATCAGATTTTCCCCACGTTAGGGAAATTTTCTGCTAATTCCTTCTGTGAGTAGTTTAGTCATTTCCATTGACTCCTGCATATTCACTGATATCTATTATTATTATATTGTTTCTTTTGGCATCACCTTGAAGCTACTGGATTGTCATTTCATGCTGCTTTGTTATTTTTAAAAGTTCTATACTTTTATGATTGCTGATTGTAATTCTGTCCTCAAGGTCTGAAATTGTATCATCAGCTTCATTTAAGTGGTTTTCTCAGCATTCAATATAATTTTTTGTTTCTTGTATGTCTCTTTGAGTTTATTTCATGAATTTTGCTTCTTTTCTATATTGTTCATTCAATGTTACAATTAGTTTCCCATGCTCCTGTATTTTTAAATCTATTTCTTGTCTAGCTGTGCTGAGCAACTCCTTTACTAAGGTTGTTATATCTGTTTTTACATAAGAGATTACTTTTACTTTGATTTCCTTTATAGCATCATGGTTTTTTTTTATTTCACTTGCTATCTTTTCAGAGATTTCCCTTGTGTTACTTTTGAAATCCTCTATTTTGTGTCTCCTGCACTTGCTCTTGGTGCACTAGATGTTTGAGATTGCATTGTGCTTTTTCATTTTGCCATTTTCCCCTTTCAAGTTAATATTTCTTCCTTCAGTCCCGCTAGTGTCAACTGTTTGTGGTGTGTGTCTTGGGGTCCTACTGTAAGGTTGATATTTGTCCAATTGCTGGATCTGACAATGAAGAGGTGGTCCAGTCACCTGAATTTCCTCTGTAGGGACTGTTGGGTGAGTCCTATGGTCTTCCTAGGCTGACAAGCCTAGGAGTACTAATGGAATTCAACCCCTATTTCCTGGTGTTATCCTGTCTTCAGGTTTTCACAGTCACCAGATCTCCTTGTTCTTAGTGTTTATCTTGCCTGGGACCATACCATGTCTCTGGGTGTTCCACAGGCCCTCTTAATTTTCTCCAGGCTTGGGATGCCTTATTGGCACCCTCCTCAACCTACCTGATATTATCTGTGTGGAGCAAAGACTCAGTCACCCACATGCCAACCTCGCCTATGGGCTACTTCTGGAGAGGGCTTCACTCTTGCTCCTGTTTACCCACTGAACATGGCAAACTGTAGTCCTATTTCAGGGGCAAAGTCACCTCACTGATGGAAGTCTGCTGAGTTCTTCTGTTTGGATGAAGGTTACTGAGTCTCCCCTCCATACCGCATCATTAATCCATTGTAGTCCAAGTTTCTGGGGGGAGCTGCAGGAGCCAAAGTTCAACAGCAATACTAGGTCCAGGGTGTGGGATGGTCCCCAGTGAAGGCAAAGGGACTGTGTGGCATGTGTCACTGGCTGGAGTTCCTAGGTCCTGAGTTGGGTGGCCTGGACTTCAGGGACTTGGGAAGGACCCAGTTCTGGCCCAGCCCACCCACACCCTGGCTGCAGTTCCTGGGTTCTGCAAGGTGGTCTTCTGGGATGGCAGGTGTTGCAGGAGGGGTCCAGGTCTAATCCAGCCCCATATGTGCTGTGGTTGGAGTTCTTCAATGCAATTGTTAATTCCCTGAATATCTGACTGAATGTACTTCATGCATTCTATTTCTTTCCTATATTGGGAATTCTTATTGTATGTCATTTTTTTGTGTTCCTTTATTTTTCTTTAACCTATGTATCTTCCAGATTTTTTGAGCAATATCTTCACTGTGTTCTTCATTTTTTTTTCTGAGAAATTACTTCTGTTCTGAATTTTCTATAGGCTCATGCATTTATTTCTTTACTTCAATTGCTATCATTTCAGAAATTTCAGGTGTGTGCCTTCTATTTTCCTCTATTTACTTGTCCTCTGAATTTGTTCTGGGTGGGCTCGAGGTCTGAGGAGGCATTTTGCTTGTGTGTCTTGTCACTTTCTCTTTTAATTTTTTTGTTCTTTTTCTGTGTTGATTCTTGTAAGTTTTGTAGTAGGCAACTTTATTACTATCAAGGCCACTGTAGGAAATATCTGTACTTCAAGATATCTTCAGTGTGTAGGAGGTTGTTGGATTGTGTCTCTCCCAACATCCTACCTTCACAATGTATTAGGAGTGAGATGTTGGAGTTTCTTTGGTTCTGTTGCCAGTCCTTTGGTTCCAGATTTTGATGAGGTTATTAGCCCCTAGCTTCTCATTATTGGTACAGGAGGTAGAACAACAGATGTGAAGAGATATGACAACCTAGCTAAAGTAGTTATTTAGCAATAACTATAGAATCAATTACAGCTTAGAAACTGAAACACTGTGATCACTGTTAATTTCATACCTTAAATAATAAGAGCAAATCTACATTTATATAGCAAAACCCATCATAAATTTTGAAACTGAATGCAAAGTGTTTTCACTTGGTAGAGTGATTTAACCCATGCTGGGGGAAATTTGTGAAGGGTAGTAAGTAAAACAGAGATAAAAATCAAGGCTGAAGGACAAAGGATGATTTCTTAGGCTTTGGGAAAATAGAGGAGAGAGCAGAAGAGAAAGAATGAAGGATAAACAAGGAATTAGTGAAGTTAGCTGGACAAGTTGGAGAGGTATTCCCACATACTAAACTATGTTTAAATTTCAAAACCAGGGCTGGGGATTTACTTCAGTTGCATAAATGCCTGCCTGGTAAGAGCAAGTTTGTGAGTTCAATCCCTGGTACCAATAAATAAATAAATAAATAAATAAATAAATAAATTTAGAAAGACAAATTGAGGAAAGGGGAAACAAGACAAATAGATTAGAACAAAAATATAGATAAATGACAAAAGCAAAAATATTAAAAACCATCAAATAAAGGAGACAAATAAAATAAAATATAACAAGAAATAAAATTCCTCTTGTGTCCCACAAGAACCCATATCTAATGGATAAAATGGTCAAGTCTCTAGTACTGTTTTTGTTGCATATGAGCTGGATATTGGCCTCCAGATGTGGATATTTGGGGCCAGAGTCTTCAGTCAGTACATTCTGGGTATCCCTTAGTGGTGGTCTGTCCACTTCTTACTCTGTTTCTCTTTGCATCTCTTTCCAAGTTGCTTTGCCCCTTTCAGTCAGAGCCAGGGCGCTGCTCCCAGTGCTATTCACAGTTGGCACTTCCTGGTCTTTGCTCAGCCTTTTGTGTTGCTGCTCAACTGGCAAGTCTCTATGCTCTCAGGTCATTTGCTTCAGAGTGAGGTGGGATACTGTGATGTGGACTTACCCTCTGCTCCTGCAGGTGTAATCTATGGCTCCTAAGTCCCAATTTCTACTACTCTTCCAAAGGGAGAGTGCTAAATTACTTCCTTGCTTTTTAAGATCTGCCACCATCACCAACCTCTGCTCTAGTCTGTAGCTTCATCACGTGAGGATAGGTGGGTTGCAGTGCTGTGGGATGCCTCTATACTCCTGCCCGCAACATGGAGACAGCCATGGACTTCACAATCCTATGGTGCCAGGCAGTTTAATTCCTACTCTTCTCTCCCACAGGTCATGGGAGAGGTGTTAGCTCTTCCACCTACTATACAAAATTCTAGTCTTTAATATTGTCCCTAGAGGATTCAGTTCACACTCTGGTGCATAAAATGCAAAGAAAGGAAAGAAATAAATTTTAAAAAGCCCAAGAAAACAAAAAGTGGCCCACTATCTGGGAGGAAACAATCCACTCACTTCGCTGGTACATGATAGTTGAATTTAATGTTTGGCTGTAGCATTTTCTGTTTGGCGGGAAGTAAAAGAAGCAGGGCACCTTATAAAGAAAGTCTATCTTGTGTAGCTTGATTTAGTCACACTATTTTAGAATATCCATTTTTCCCTCTTTTAAAAAAATTTTTATTTAAAAAGAAAACAAAACAAACCAAAACAAAACAGAAAAAAAATGGTAACAACAATACAGAATTCCAAGGAAAAAAAGAAAACAACAAAAGCACTAAGAAATCATTACTTGATAACTTACATACTTTCATCTAAGAAATAGTTGTCCATGATACAAAATTAAAACATACAAGGTACATATTCAAACAATGAGACCATTAACAGTTCTGCTCCATGATCTAACAAAAACAGTAATATGGTCATTCATCTTACACACTTAACCATACATGCAATTGTATCTTTTAGAGCACTTTCCTTTCCTCTTTTTTACAGTAGCAATCACACAATTTGGGTTTTATTACTCCTACATTTCTTATTACTTTTTACACTAAGACACAATGTGATATTTATAAATATGATTCTGATTTATTTCACTAATGAGCATAGTCTCAAGTTGTCTCCATTTACCTATGTAGGACTCAAGGTCATCCTTCTTCATAGCTGAGTAACATTCCATTGCATAAAAATGCCACATCTTTTTCATCCACTCTGAGGTTGATGGGCATCTTGGTTGTTTCCAAGATTTAGCTATTACAAATTGTGCTGCTATGAACACGGGGTACACATATATCACTGTGATATGAACTTTTCAGTTTTTCTGGGAAAATACCCAGGAGGGGAATAGCTGGGTTGAATGAAGCTTCCAATCCTAGTCTTCTGAGAATGCTCCATATTGATTTTCATAGTGTTGCACTAGTATGCACTCACACCAACAGTGAAATAGTGTTCCTTTTTCTCTGCAGCCTTGCCAACAACTGTTATCAGTTGATTTCTTGATGGCAGCTATTCTTTTTGGAGTGAAATGAAATCTCAAAGTTGTTTTAATTTGCATTTCTCGAATGACCAGTGATGGTGAACATTTTTTCATGAATTTATTTACCATTTTTAAATCTTCATCTGAGAAATGTGTGTTCATCTCAGGTGTGCATTTTTGGAGAGAGTCTTTTAATTTGGGGGGGTTGATGTTTTTCCATTCTTTATATGTTCTTGATATAAGTCTTTTGTCTGAGGGGTTGCTGGCTAAAATTCTTTCCCATTCTGTGGGTTTTCTTTACACTCTGTTGGTGATTTCTTTTGAAGTGCAGAAACTTTTCAATAATACGAGATCTCAGTTGCTGATTTTCTGAAGTGTTTCCCGTGCAGTTTGTGTTTTGGGCATGAATTCTCTGCCTACCCCATGTCTCCAAGACCTCTACCTACCTTATCTTCCAGTAGATTTAGTGTTTCAGTTATAATGTTTAGATTTTTGATCCATTTAGACTTTAGTTTTGTGCATGGTGATGGGTATGGATGTAGTTTCAGTGTTCTGCATGTGGAGAGCCAATTTATCCAACACCATTTATTAAAGAGGCTATCCTTCTTCCAGTGAGGCTGTTCACACATTTGTCAAATATCAGGTGGCTGAGTGTCTTTGTACTTATCAGTGCATCTTCTAATCTGTTCCATTGTTCCTCAGGTCTATTTCTTTGGCAGTACCATGCTCATTTGATCACTGTGGCTTTGTAGTACAGGTTCAAGTCAGGAATTGAGATGCCTCCTGCCTTGCCTTTATTGCCCAGAATTGCATTTGCTATTCTAGGTTTCTTCTGGTTCCAAATAAATTTTAGGAGTGTTTTCTCTAGATATGTGAAGTGTGTCAATGGTATTTTGATTGGGATTGCATTAAATCGGTATAAAAGTTTTTGTAGTATGGCTATTTTCACAATGTTGGTACTTATTAGCCAAGAGCAAGGAATATCCTTCCATTTTCTAACATCCCCTTCAATCTCCTTTTTTAGCATAGTATAATTTTTAGCATATACGTCTTTTACATTCTTAGGTTGATTCCTAAGTATTTCATTTTTTTAGATGTTATTGTGAAGGGCGATATTTCCCTAATTTCTCTCTCAGGGATTTTCTTGTTTATGTACAGGAATGCTATTGAATTTTGAGCATTGACTTTGTATCCAGCTACACTGCTAAATTTGTTTATAACCTCTAGTAGTCTTTTAATGCATTGAATTCCACAGATTACAATATGTTGTTTCTGCATTTTCATTGAATTGTAGGTATTGCTTTATTTCTTCTTCAGTTTAATCTGTAGACCACTGGTTGTTTAAAAGTCTGTTGTTTAATTTCCAAGTATTTATGCCAGTTTTGCAATTTCTTTTGCCATTAATTTCCAGTTTCAGTGTACTATGTTCAGATAATATGCATCAGATAATTTCAATATCCTTGCATTTACTTAAGAATGTTTTATGGGATAATATATGGTCTATTTTGGAGAATGTCCCATGTGCAGCTGAGAAGAATGTGTATTATATTGTGGTTCTGTGGAACACTCTGTAAACATCTACTAAGTGCAATTGCTTGCAGGTATGATTCAATTGTATCACTTCTTTGCTGATTTTTTGTCTGTTTGATCTATCTGTTTGTGACAAATGGCTGTTAATGTCCCCTATAATAATTGTGTTCTTGTGTATTTGGTTTTTCATGTGCATCAGTATCTGTCTTATACAGTTGAGTGCTCCTGTGTTTGGGTATATATTTATAATTGTTATTTCTTCCTCTTGAGTTTTTCCACTTACGAGTATGTAATGACCTTCTTTGTCTCTTTTAATCACTTTAGGTTTAAGTTCACATTGTCTGCAAATAAGATAGTTACCCCTGCTTTTTTCTGGGTTCCTGTTGCATGGAATATTGTTTTACATCCTTTGACTTTTAATCTATCAGTTTCCTTTTGGGTCCGATGTGTTTCTTGTATACAGCATGTTGTGGGATCCTGTTTCTCAATCCATTCTGTCAATCTATTTCTTTTGATAGTTGAATTTAGTTGATTTGCATTTACAGTTATCACTGATATGTACTGGCTCAACTTTGCCATGTTATGTTTCAATTGTTTGCTTTCTGCTTTCCCCCTTATTTAATTGTTTGTCTGACCTGGTGGTTTCTTTCTGTTGTTCTGGGCATTGTGTTCATTTTTATCTGTGTCCAATATGTCTTTCAATGCTCTTTTAGGGTTGGTTTAGTGGACGTAATATTCTTCAGTTGTTCTTTGTCATGGAAGTATCTGGTTTCTCCATTAAATTTGAATGAAATTTTTCTGGGTACATCAGTCTGGGTTGAAAGTTGTTTTCTTTCAAGGCTTGAAATATCTCACTCCAAGCACATGTTGACTTGAGGGTTTTTGCTGAAAAGTCTGCTGTGATTCTAATGGGCTTTCCTTGATAGGTGACTTGTGTCTTTTCTCTGACAGCTTTTAGTATTCTGTGTTTATGTTGTATGTCTGAGATCTTAATTATTATGTGTCTAGGCGTAGATTTATGTTGGTTGTGACTCATGTTCTATATGCCTCACTTATCTACATATCAGTTTTTTCTCCATGTTTGGGAAATTTTCTCCTAGTATTTCTGTGAATATTTTAGATGTGTCATTTATATTGACTCCAGCATCTTCACAAGTGCCTATTAATCTTATATTGTTGCACTTGGCATCATCTTGAAGCTTCTGGATTTTCATTTCATGCTACTTTGTTATTTTTAAAAGTTCTATCCTTTCATGATCACTAATTGCTGTCTTGTCCTCAAGGTCCAATATCCTATCTTCAGCTTCATTTAAATGGTTTTTCATGCTTTGAATGGAACCTTTTGTTTGTTTGATATCTCTTTCAGTTTGCTTCATGAATTCTGCTTGTTTTCTATTTTGTTCATTCAGGGTTTCAATCAGTTTCCCTTGATCTTGTACTTTCTTCTCTATTTCTTCTTTAGCTGTGCTCATCAACTCCTTTACTAAGGTTGTTACTTCTATCTTTACATAGTACAGTACTTCTAATTTGATTTCCTCTATGGATTCACAGAGTTGCTTTTTTTTTATTTCATTAGCTATCTTTTCAGAGATTTCCGGTATGTTACTTTTGAAGCCCCCTATTTCAATATCTCCTGTACTTGCACCTGGTGGCCCTGATGTTTGAGATTGCATTTTGCTTTTTCATTTTGCAATTTTCCCCTTTCAAGTTAGTGTTTGGTCCTTCAGCACCACTAGTGTCAACTGCTGATAGTGTGGATCTTTGTGTCCTACTGTAAGGTTGATGTTTGTCCAATTGCTTGGTCCCACAACCAATAGATGGGCCAGTCACCTGACTTCCTGATGCAGGGCCTGTTGTGTGGGTCCTATATTCTTCCTGGGCTGACAAGCTTAGTAGTATTGATGTAAGTCCACTTTTAGTTCCTGCTAGTACTTTATCTTCAGGTTATTCCAGGTCATCAAATCTCTCTGTCTATAGTGTTTGTGTTGGCTGAGGCCCTACTGTGTCCCTATTGTGTGCCTGTGTGTCTCATAAGCCCTTTTGATTTTCTTTAAGTTGGGGGAGTCCTTCTCGGCACACTCCTCACTCTGCCTGATGTTTTCTGTGTAGGAAGGGGTCACTCTCACTCTTGTCACATTACCAAGGTCTTACAGTTAGTTGGAGGGAGCTTTACTACTGGCCCTATTTACCCACTGTACACCTCTATTTTAGGGGCATACTCACCACCTGACTGAACACAGCTGAGATCATGTTTTGGTGAGGCAGTCACTTAATCTCCCTTCAAGCAAGCACAGATAGACCTCTTTAGTCCAAGGTTCCTCTGGGCGCCAAGTTCCAAGTTTGGGATTTCACAGGAGCATGCACTTTCAGGGCCCAGGGTGGGTTCCCAGACTGGTTGGCTGCTTGGGGTTTGCTGAGTGTAGTCCAGGTAGGCTCCCTGTTCCCTGTTGTGCACCTTGGGGTGGTGTCAGATGCAAGGCTGTTGTCTTACTGTGTGAGCATGGAGTTCCACTCTTACCTGGTGCATGCTAGGATTCCACCACCGGGGCACACTCAGTCAGGGCCCAGTGCGGGTTCCTGGCCCTGCTGGCTGCTTGGGGTTCGCTGAGCATAGTCCAATTAGGCCTGCTGTTTCCTCTTGTGCACCTTGGCTTGGTATCAGATGCAGGGCATGGTCTTACTGTCTGGATCAGGAGTTCAGTCTATCTTGAGATTCTCCATTCTCACTGTTCCAGACTGAGAACAATGACTCAGCAGTAAAGTTGTTTAAATAACTTGCTGTGATCATCAAAAGAAAGGTGTTATAGCTTGAGACCTGAATTAAACTACTGTCCTGTATTTGACTCAAGAGAATGGAAAATGACTCAGACTACAATCCCATTGCAAAAGCAGGATGAGCTGTACCCACAGGAGAAAAATTAACATTCTATTTACATATTCTCAAAATTCTCTTTCTGTGAAAGAACTCAGTGTATCTCTGTACATTCCAGGTGTAGGGCACATGAAGTTCTTCTAAGACCAAGTTAGGTAACAAGATAATTTGAGATGTGACTTCTTATAAATGCTTGGTTCTGTATTCAGGTCATGAACTTGACACTTTGCATCCAAAAGATTTAGTAAATGCAGGGCAATCAGAACTGACCTGTTGCAGTAATATTCATATATGTTTCCCACATCACACATCTGTAGAGTTACTTATGGGATGGATTCAGAAAATTCCACTCCTCTGGGGTAAAGTTCACAGCTACATCCTCAAAGGTTACTGTGTCCATCAAGCTACCAGTGTGATGCTTGAGGGTGTCAAAGGTTCCTTTGCAGCCCTCAATAAGAATAAGTAACAGAAACTAGAGGTGTGCTCAACTCCAGGCTCTTAGCATGGAACTCACCCATTTTTCCCTCTTTTAAGCTATCCTATGATCTAGCAGCCCACAAGAAGTCAGGTGATTCAACTCACTCTTTTAAGCCTTTTATCTATGTTTCACTTTTGTATGAGTCTCTTGTTTCAGATTCTCACAACGTTTTAGAAATGGCTTTTAGGAAAAGATTGAAAAAGTTTGGACATGGTGCCTGGAGAAGCTGCCTTAGCATGCTTTTTTGACAAGCTTTATGGTGAATTTTAGTCAGAGATTAGAATATAAGAATGCTGATAAGCCTTCACCCCCAGGAAATCTCACAGAGACCAGCATCGCAGCCTGACTCTGTGGGACCCAAACCTCCAGGACCTTCAGAGTGGCCCGGGCTGTTTGGATTGAAAGTCTGCACAGACCAGCATCTCGGTATAACTGTTTGGGACTGGTAGGCCCACCGTTCATCTGCAGGGAACAGCCCTGAGACCAGCATCTGGGCCAGGTCTGTCTGGGCCCGTAGTCCCGCCTTTCACCCCCGGGAAATCTCCCAGAGACCAGCATCATGGCCTGACTCTTTGGAATCGGGAACCTCCCAGACCTGCAGAGAGGCCTGGGCTGTTTGGATTGGGAATATTGTGGAGACTGGCATCTTGACCAGGTCTGTTTGGGACCGGGAACTTTGCAGAAACCAGCATTTTGGCCTGAGTCTTTGGGACCTGTAGGCCCACCCTTCACTCACAGGGAACATCCTGGAGACCAGCCTGGGACAAAGCACGGTGGCCTGGCATGCCTGAGATTCCACAGGCTATAGGTTGAACACACCCAGCATTTGCCTTACAACTTAGGGAGCCAGGAGCCCACAGAGGGGAGTTAGGAACCTGTGAGGAAGCCAAGAGATGTGGGGGAGCCACTGCCCTCCAGGAACTGAGGGTGCAAGAGGTAATTCATCACACATACATAGAAAGCTTTGAAAAACCTCTCAAAGCAGGGAAATATAGAAAAATGACAAAAGGAAAGAACAAAAGGCAGGCTCAAAGCCCTAGCCCTCCCCAAGAAAGCTGAGAAGCTGTGTACATAGAAGAAAAAAGAAGCCATACACCTGAAATTTCTGAAATGATATCAAATGAAATAAATATGCAAATAGGGAAAGCTATGGAGAAATTCAAACCAGAAATACTTGCCCAGGTAAAAGAAGAATTGATAAAAACAGTGAAAGAAATAGTGAACGCATCTAGGGAAAACACAGCTAAAAAATTAGAGGAACAAAGCAAACAGATAGAATACCTGAATGAACAATATAAGAAACAAACAGAATGCATAAAGCAGATATAAAGATATATAAATGAAATCAAAAATTCTATTGAAATCTGTAAAAACTTCCTCAATGAAAGTTAAGATAGAATTTCAGACCTCGAAAATAAGATTGCAGCCAGTGAGCAGGAAAGACAAGATCTTTTAAAAAGAACTAAGAATCAGGAAATAACAACTCAACACCTGCAAGATGATGCAAAGAAAAATAACATAAGAGTAATAAGGATAAATGAAAAAGAAGGGGACAGCCCAAATGATATCAAGAGGATATTTACAGAAGTAATAGCTGAAAACTTCCCAAACATGAGAAGAGAAACTGACATCTGGATAAGTGAAGCATATAGAACTCCAAACAGCCATAACTAAAATAAAACTACACCCAGGCACATAATAATGACCATCCCAGAAATCCAACATAAGAGTAGAATACTAAAAACTGTTAGAGAGAAAAGAGAGATCACCTATAAAGGAAAACATATCAGAATCATGGCAGACTTCTCAACACAAACAATGAAATCAAGAAGAGCATGGAGTGAAGTCTTTCAGATCCTAAAGGAAAACCACTTCCAACCCAGACTGACATACCCTGCAAAACTGTCCTTCAAAATGGATGGAGAAAAAAGATACTTCCATGACAAAGAACAGCTGAAGAACTTCATGAACACCAAACCAAGCCTCTAAAGAATACTGAAAGACATTCTAGATACACACGGGAGAAAACCACCAAGCAAGGCAGACAATTAAACAGAATGGAAAGCTAAAGACACAACAGCAGAAAGATAACATGTCAACAATAAACCGATAAATAACAGTTACAACCATTAATGTAAATGGCCTCAATTCACCAATCAAAAGAAACAGACTGGCAGAACGGATCAACAAACAACATCCTACCATATGCTGTCTACAAGAAACCCATCTAACACAAAAGGACACTCATAGACTGAAAGTCAAGGGATGGAAAACAATACTTCATGCAACAGGAAACCAAAAAAAGCAGGATTGGCAATCCTGTTTGCAGACAATGTGAATTTCAAACCAAGAATGATCCAAAGAGATAAAGAAGGTCACTGCATACTAGTGAGGGGAAAACTTCAAGAGGAACAGATAACAATCTTAAATTTATATGCACCAAATTCCAGAGCATCCAGCTATATAAAGCAAATACTAACAGAAATGAAAAATCAAATAAGCAATAATACAATTATAACAGGAGACTTTGACCCAAAGGAACAGAACAACTAGACAGAAAATCAGCAAAGACATAACAGAACTGAATCACACCTGTGAACAAATGGACTTGATACATGTATACATAGTGCTCCATCCAACAACATCAGAATACACCTCCTTCTCAGCAGTACATGGGACATTGTCTAAAATAGACCATATACTAGCCCACAGAACATATTTAAGTAAACGCAAAGGACTTGAAATTACCCCATGCATGCTATCGGATCCTAGTGCTGTGAATCTAGAAATTAATGATAAAGAAATTGAAAAAACCTACAAACACATGGAAAATGAATAATACACTCTTGAGCAATCAGTGGGTCACAGAAGAAATTAAAGAAGAAATTAAACAATATCTGCAAGTAAATGAAAATACAGACACAAATTACCGGATTTTGTGGGATGCAATGAAAGCAGTCCTCAGAGGAAAATGTATTGCATTGAGTTCCCACATCAGGAAGACAGAATGAACACAGATAAACAAACAGATGGTACAACTCAAACATCTAAAATAAGAAGAGCAAGCCAAGCCCAAATCCAAAAGAAGGGAGGAAATTATAAAGATTAGGGCAGAAATTAATGCAATAGAAAATGAGAAAACAGTACAAAGGATCAATGAATCAAAGAGTTGGTTCTTTGAAAGAATAAATAAAATTGATAAGCCCCTGGCCAACTTTATTAAAAAAAGGAAAGAAAAAACTCAAATGCATGCAATAAGAAATGAAAAAGGTGAAATTACTATAGACTCAGTGGAAATACAGAAGATCATCAACACCTACTTTGAAAACCTCTACTCTCATGGTTTTGATAACACTGAAGAAATAGACAAATTCCTAGATACATGTGAACTACAAAAGCTGGATCAGATAGCTGTAAAACTGCTGAATAACCCAATTTCTATTACTGAAATTGAAAATGTAATTAAGTCCTTGCCTACAAAGAAGAGTCCAGGCCCAGATGGATTCACTGCAGAATTCTACAAGAAATGAAATGAAGACTTAACTCCAACACTCCTGAAACTCTTCAATGAAATTGAAAGGGAAGCAATTCTGCCTAAATCATTCCTGGAAGCAAATATCATTCTAGTACCAAAAGCAGAGAAAGACTCAACTAAAAAAGAGAACTATAGGCCAATCTCCCTGATGAACATAGATGCAAAAATTCACAAAAAAAATATTGGCAAACAGGATGTAGCAAATCATCAAGAAGATTATACACCATGACCAAGTAAGATTCATCCCAGGAATGCAGGGATGGTTCAACATACGCAAAACAATTAATGTAATCCACCATATCAATAGAGCCAAAAGGAAGAACCACATGATCATCTCTATAGATGCAGAAAGAGCTTTTGATAAAGTCCAGCACTCATTCATGGTAAGAAACTACAGAGAATTGGAATAAAGGGTCTTTATCTCAATATGGTAAAGGCCATCTATGACAAACCAATAGCCAGCATCATATTAAAAGGTCAAAAACTGAAAGCCTTTACCTTAAAATCAGGCACAAGACAAGGATGTCCATTATCACCACTGCTATTCAACATAGTACTGCAAATACTAGCCAGAGCAATAAGACAGGAAAGAGAAATAAAAGGAGTAAAGATAGGAAAAGAGGAAGTTAAATTATCATTATTTGCAGATTACATGATACTTTACATAGAAGACCCCCTAAACTCTATTGAAAGACTCGTAGATATAATTAACAAATTCAGCAAGGTAGCCGGACACAAAGTCAATACACAAAAATCAATAGTATATCTATACACTAACCACAGAAGTACTGAGAGAGCAATAAGAGAAACTACACGCTTTACATTAGCATCCAAAAAAATGAAATACTTAGGAATCAATCACGAAAGAAGTAAAAGAGCTATACAGGGAAAATTATAATACCCTGAAAAAGGAAATCGAAGAGGACCTCAGAAAATGGAAAGACATACCCTGTTCATGGATAGGAAGAACAAACATTGTAAAAATGGCCATTCTCCCAAAATTACTGTACAGATTCAATGCCATGCCAATGAAAATACCACTAACATACCTCATAGATGTAGAGAAATCACTCCTAAAATTCATCTGGAACCAGAAGAGACCTAGAATAGCAAAGGCAATTCTAAGCAACAAAGACAAGGCAGGAGGCATCACAATCCCTGATTTGAAATAATACTACAAAGCTACAGTGAGAAAGTCAGTATGGTCCTGGAATAGAAAAAGACCGGAGGATCAGTGGAATGGATTGGGAGATACAACCACAACCGCAAACTCACTTAACCACCTTATCTTTGATAAAGGGGCCAAACATGCTCACTGGAAGAATGACAGTCTCTAACAAA